>PVJD01012666.1:0-38390 GCA_004026545.1 Mormoops blainvillei | reverse complement strand
TTCTTATGCCAGTACCAGACTGTCTTGATAACAGTGGCCTTGTAATATAGTTTAATATCAGGTATTGTGATCCCTCCAATTTTGTTTTTCTTTCTCAAGATTACTCAGGCTACTTGTTTTTTGTTTGTTTGCTTGTTTGTTTCATGTAAATATTTGGAATATTTGATATACATCTGTGAAATATGTCACTGGTATTTTAATAGGAATTACATTGAATTTATAGATTGCTTTGTGTAGTATGCACACTTTAATGTTAATTCTTCTAATCCATGAACACAGTATTTGCTTCCATCTACTTGTATCTTTTAAAATTTCTTTATTCTATGTTCTATAGTTTTCTGAGTACAGGTGTTTTACGTCTTTGGTTAAATTTATTCCTAGGTAATTTATTTTTCTTGTTGTTATAGTAAGTGGGATTTTTCTTAGTTTCTCTTTCTGAATATTCATTATTGGTTTAAAATAATGGCATTTATTTCTGAATATTCACTTCATATCCCACTACCTTGCTGGATTCACTAATTAAGTCTTTTTGTTTGTTTGTTTGTTTTTTTGTTTTTTTTAGCGGAGACTAGGATTTTCCATGTACATTATATATCATCTGCAAATAATGACAGTTTTATTTCCTCCTTTATAATTTGGGCCTTTTATTCATTTTTTCTTATGTAATAACTCTGGTTACAATCTGCAGTGCTATTTTGAACAAGAGTTGTGAAAGCGGGTACCCTTGTTCCTAAGTAAAGGGAAATGATTTTAGTTTTAGTCCATTGAGTGTGATGCTAGCAGTAGGTCTCTCATATATTGCCTTTATTATGTTGAGGTATGCTCCCTGTATTCCCACTTTGTTGAGTGTTTTTTTTAATCATACATGGATGATGGGCTTTCTCAAATGTTTTTTCAACATTTATTGGCATGATCATGTGATTTTTGCCTCTCATTTTGTTTATGTAATTTATTACATTTATTGATTTGCAAGTGTTATACCATCCTTGCATCCCTGGGGTAAATACCACTTGATCCTGGTGTATGATTTAATTAATGCGTTGCTCGATCTGTATTGTCAATATTTTGTTGAAGATTTTTGCATCTATATTTGTCAGAGTTATTTGCCTGTAATTTTTTGTTGTTGTTGTTTTTGTGTGTACCTGGTTTGGGTACTAGAATAATGCTGGCTTAATAAAAAGAGTTTGGAAGTATTCCCTTTCCTTGAAATTTTTTGGAGTAGTCTGAGAAGGATAGGTGTTAATTGTTCTTTCAATGGTTGGTAAAATTCACCTCTAAAGCCATATGGTCTAGAGTTTCTATGTGCCATTTTTTTTTTATTAATGCTTCAAATTTCCTAGGTGTTATCAGACTGTTCATGCATTTTGCTTCATCTTGATTCAGGTTTGGGAGATTGTATGTTTCCAGATATTTTTCCATTTCACCTAAGCTGTCCAGTTTCTTGACATATAGTTGTTCAGAGTAATCTCTTACCATCCTTTTTATTTCTGTGGTATCAGTTATTATTTCTCATTTCTGTTTCTGATTTTATTCACTTATGTCCCTCTATTTTATTCTTGATGAATCTGGTTAAAAGTTTGTCAGTTTGGTTTATCTATTCAAAAAACCAGCTGCTAGATTCTTTGATCCAATGAATCGATATTTTAGCTTCTATGCCATTTAATTCTGCTTTGATCTTGATGGTTTCCTTCCTTCTACTTGTTCTGAGCTTTGATTTTTGTTGTTCCTCTAGTTCTTATAGATGTAGGATTAGATTGTTTATTTGAGATTTTTCTATCTTCTTAAGATAGACCTATATTTCTATGAACTTTCCTCTCAGGACTGCCTTAGCTGTGTCCCATAAGTTTTAGTTTGTTTTGTGTTCACTTTCATGTGCCTCTAGATACTTTTTGGCTTCTTTCTTGATCTCATTATTAACCCATTCATTATTCAATAACATGTTATTCAGTCTACATGCATGAGAATGTTTTTGAGGGGTTTATTTTCCCCTTGAAGTTGGTTTCTAGTGTCAAGTCATTGTGATCCTGGAAGATGCTTTATATGATTTCAATTCTTGAATTTGTCGAGGGATATTTTATGTCCTGTCTTGTGGTTTGTCTTTGAAAATGACCCATGTGCATTTGAAAAGAATGTATATTTTGCTTCTTTGGGGTGAAATGGTCAGTAAATATCAATTAATTCCAGTTGTCTAGAGTGTTTTTCAGTGCCACAATGTCTTTGTTGATTCTTTCTTTGGGAAATGTATCCATTCGGGTGTTAAAATTCCCTACAATCAAAGTATTGTAATCTGTCTCTTTCATAAGTACGCCAAGATTTTTAAAAATGTATTTAGGTGTTCCTATGGCGGGTGTATATATGTTTACAAGTGTTATATCCTCTTGTTGGACCTTCTTTGTCTCTTATTATGGCCTTTGTTTTGAAGTCTACATTGTCTGATGTAAGTATTGATACCCCAGGTCATTTTTTCATGTCTATTTGCTTAGAATATTTTTCCATCCCTTCACTTTCAGCCAGTGTAAAACTTTTGTTCTGAGGTGGGTCACTTGTAGACAGCATATATGCGCATCATGTATTCTTATCCACTCAGCTACCATATACTTTTTTAATGGTACATATAGAATTTATTTAGTTTTTCATATTTATATATTTTTATTGAAGTACAATAAACATATAGAAAATTGCTCAAATTATTAAGTGCACACTTTGTAAATTTTTATTTTAATTTTTTTCTTTTTAACTTTTTAAAAATATGTTTTATTGATTATGTTATTACAGTTTTCCCATTTTTCTCTCCCCTTTGTTCCTCTATGCCCTGCACCACCGCCATCAGCATTCTCCCCCTTAGTTCATGTCCATGGGTCATACATATAAGTTCTTTGGCTTCTCCCTTTACTATACTATTCTTAATCTCTCCCTGTCTATTTGTATCTACCATTTAAGTTTCTTATTCCCTGTACTTTTTCCCCATTCTCCACCCTTGCCATCCCCATAGATAACCCTCCATGTGATCTTCATTTCTGTGATTCTGTTGCTGTTCTAGTTGTTTGCTTAGTTTGTTTTTGTTTTTGTTTTTGTTTTTTTTAGGTTCTGCTGTTGATAGTTGTGAGTTTATTGTTGTTTCACTGTTCAGTTTTGATTTTCTTCTTTTTCTTAGATTAGTGCCTTTAACATTTCATGTAATAAGAGCTTGGTGATGATGAACTCCTTTAACTTTACCTTATTGGGAAAGCACTTTATCTGCCCTTCCATTCTAAATGATAGCTTTGCTGGATAGAGTAATATTGAATATAGGTCCTTGCCTTTCATGACTTTGAACACTTCTTTTCAGCCCCTTCTTGCCTACAAGGTTTCTTTTCAGAAATCAGCTGATAGTCTGATGGGGACTCATTTGTAGGTAACTGTCTCTTTTTCTCTTACTGCTTTTAAGATTCTCTCCTTATCCTTAATCTTGGGGGATGTAATTATGATGTGCCTTGGTGTGTGCTTCCTTAGGTCCAAATTCTTTAAGACTCTCTGAGCTTCCTGGACTTCCTGAAAATCTATTTCCTTTGCCAGATTGGGGAAATTGTCCTTCATCATTTTTTCAAATAAGTTTTCAATTTCTTACTCTTCCTCTTCTCCTTCTGGCACTCATATGATTCAGATGTGGGATGTTTAAAGTTGTCCTGGAGGTTCCTAAGTCTCTCCCCGCTTGTTTTAATTCTTGTTTCATTATTCTGTTATGGTTGAATGTTTATTTCTTCATTCTCTTCCAAATTGTTGATTTGAGCCCTGGTTTCTGTCTCTTCACTGTTGGTTCCCTGTGTATTTTTATTTATTTCACTTTGCATAGCCTTCACTTTTTCCTCCATTTCAAGACCATAGTCAACCATTCCTGTGAGCATCCTTATTACCAGTGTTTTGATTCTGCATCTGTTAAGTTGACTATCTTGCCATTGCTTATTTCTATTTTTGGAGCTTTGATGTTTTCTTTCATTTGGATATCTATATATTTTGTCTTGGTATACCTATTACATTGTGAGAGGCAGAGCCTTAGGTATTCACCAGGGTGGGGCAACCCACATCACAGTCTTGTGGTCCCATGTGTGGAGGAGGGGTCTAAGAAGGAACGATAACACTTGCTTGGCTCTTGGCTGGTGCTCAGTAGCTTCCCCTGCTATTCACAAAGAAGTGTTGCCCTTCTATGGCTGATTCCCAGGTGGGTGGGTTTGTGTACATTCTAGGACATGTGGGTCTCTCAAAAAAACTCTCCTGTGAGACTGACAGTTTCTCCCACTGCTGCAACTCCCACAGTTTTTACTGGTGGAGGTTTTGAGGCTTTCTTTTCCCATGCTGGAGCCGTCAGTCTTATGGTCTCTCTCGCTCCCCAGTTTTTCCCCCTGGTTTATCTGCATGCAAATGGGGGACCACTCGGTCTTCTAGTCACAGCCTTGCCACACATTTTCTCCACCCTGACTACCTGTCTCCACCCCTCATACCTGTATGAATGAATGTTTCTTCTTTAAATCCTTGGTTGTTGGACTTCCATACAGTTCAATTTTCTGGAAGTTCTGGTTATTTTTTGTTTTTAAGTTAGTTGTCCTTTTGGTTATGCGAGGAGACAAATTATATCTAACTATGCCTCAATCTTGGCTGGAAGTCCCCTATACTTTTTGTATGGAGCATTTATTCCATTTACATTTAAGGTTATTATTGATAGGTACTTTTTCATTTCCATTTTTCCTCTTTGTTTCTGTGTTCATGATTCTCTCTTTCTCTCTCTTTGTCATTTCTTCTCCTTTTTAAAGCAATTCCTTTAACATCTTTTGCAGTGCTGGCTTGGTGAAGATATACTGTTTTAGACTTCTTTTGTCTGGGAAGTTTTTCACTTTCCATTTTAAAGGATGGCCTGTCTGAACAGAGGTCCCTTGGTTGCAGGTCCTAGCTTTTCATTACTGAAATATTTCATGCCAGTTCCTTGTGGCTTGTAGTGTTTCTGTTGGGAAATTAGCTGATAGCCTTATCAGAGCTCTCTTGTATGTTACTAGTTGTTTCTCCTTTGCTGCCTTTCAGGTTGTCTCCTTGTCTTAATTTTTGCCATTTAATTATAATGTTTCTTGGAGTCGGCCTCTTTGTGTTGATCTTGCTTGGGATTCCATGTGCTTTCTGAACATGTATGACTTTTTCCCTCACTTAAGGAAGGTTTCTGTAATTATTTTTTTAAAACAGGTTGTCAATCCCTGTCTCCTTTTCTTCTCTTTCTGTGATTCCTATGACATGAATGTTGCTAAATCTCATGTTTTCCTGAACTCCCTTAAGATAGCCTCTTTCTTTTTGTCTTTTTTTGTTTTGTTGCTCTGACTGGGTGCCTTTTTTTTCTACCTTGTCTTCCAGTTCATAGATTAGATCCTCCGATTCATCTAGCCTGTTTTTATTCCTTCTAATGTATTCTTCATTTCCTCCTGGTTCTTATTCATAGTTTCTATGTTCTATTTCATGTTGCTGTAGTTCCCACTAAGTTCCCTGTTGTTCCCATGAATTTTCTTGTAGCACTCACTGATCCTTAGCATCCTTATAACCATTACTTTGAACTCAATGTCTGGTAGATTGTTTGCCTCAATTTCATTTAGCTCTTTTTCTGGGGATCCCTTTTGGTTGACAGTTGTTTCTTTTAGCTCCATTTTAAGTGATACTTTTTGTTTGTTTCTGCATCTCAGATTGCTCTACTTTGACTTCCTGTCTTTGTGGGGTGGACTTCTATGGTAGTAGTTTTATGTAACTCAGTGGTACAGTCTCTTTGATCTCCTCGCATGGGAGCTCTAAGGATTTCTTTTATTCAGTTTATGTGGACTCTCTTGTTGAACTTGGGTTTTGATTATTGGTAGCTTATTTGTTCGTAGGTTCTCACCTCTGTCTGGCTGACTAAGAGTCACAACACCCACCACCACTTTGTGCTATTGTACAGGTGCTGTCAGACAGCAAAACTACCCAGAAAAACAAACCCATGCCAACAAAAATGCCCTCCTTCTACTTAATCAATATCAATAGCAACTGAACACAGACTAATAAAGGGGGAAAGAGATTAAGAATATTATAAGATAGGAACAAATGAGATAACTAAAGAAGGGGAAAGTGATTTTCAGGAGGAAGAGGGAGGAGAAATAATAACAGGCAATAAAGTAAAAGTGAAGAAAAAGGAAATAAAATTTAAAATGTAAGTGAAAAGGGAAGGGCAATGGCAAAATAGAGTGAGAAAAGACAAGAGTGTAATACAAAGTTTGAAATAAAATTAAAAAATAGCGAATGAATAGGAGCAAAATTGAAGCAAAACCACAACAGAGTCCATGATGATGACAGAAGAGCAAAGATTAATAAAGGTGGAAAGAGAATAAGAATATTATCAGAAAGGGAAAAGAGAATATGAGATGTCTGCTGTAAGAAAGATGCATCAGAGAGAATAGAGGAGGGAGAAATAATAAGGGTAAGGAATGGAATCTAGGGTAAGAAATTAAAAAACAGTAAAATTCTGAACTTAAATAAGCAAGGGTAGGAGAAGGTAAAATGGATAAAACATGATGAGAGTAATTTCTGAGATTTGAATTAAAATATAGTGAACAAATAGGAATAAAATGGAAGAAAAACACCAATAACCACAGTATTCATACCAAAAAAGCAATGATTAACAAAGGTGGAAAAACAATGAGAATATTATAAGAAAGGAAAAAAGAATGTGAGCTGACTAAAGGAAACAAAAATTGTGAAAGCGTAGAGGGAGAAGAAATAGTAAAATATAGGAACAGGAATAGAAGGGCAAAAATAAAATATAAAAATAATAAGGGCAGGAAGAAGACAAAATGGATTAAGGCAAGGAAAGAGTACAGTATGCGATTTGAAATAAAAATAAGAAATATATAAAATTCCAAATAAAAATAATAAAAGCAAAAGACAAAAATAGTGAATTAGTTAGAATACAATTGAAGAAAAATAAGATGGTAAAAGGGTGTTTGAGAGAAAAATAACACAAATTCCGAAGAACAAGGAGGAATTCATCTCAGCAGAGTTTGGTGTATGCCTTCTGTCTTCTGTACCCACCTCCAGCTTTTTATCAACTCTAGATCAGGGGTGGGTCACCCAACTTCTGGTAGCACTGCTAATACCACATTCAGCTGCCTTTATTGGGGGCTTTGGTTGTGATCAGGGAGGTGGGGCTCCTAGGTTTCTCCTGAGAGGTGCTGATAAGTCTTCTGTGAAAATTGTGGGTGTGTTCTCCTGTACGTGTACCACACATCTTAGTCTACCAAACCTTATTTCTAATAATGTATAGTTTCTGATGAAGTAGCTATTCATTTAAAGGGAGGGTTCAGTCTGTGTAAAAGGGTCAGCAATTTCCTGCCTGGTGCTGATGGCAGTTCTGTGTGTAAGCCAAGGGTGGGTGGGGTCCTGTTTCTTCCTTGCTTCACTGATTTCTGATCACCCTGCTTTGCTGGCCTCAGGGAAATAAGGCCCTAGGAGCCAGTGTATTTTCTCTCCCTGAGAGAGGTACACAATGGGTCCATTTGGCATTTCTCTTCCTGTCTTTCTCCTGGGGATATGCATCCTGCAGGATTTCTTGAGCTTGTCCTGATTGTTCTTCAGTGCTTGTTCCCCACTGGATGCAGTGCTTGCAATCATGCTGGAGGTGGGGGCTGGGTATGTCCTTCTCTTCCCAGAGGTTTGAGTTCTGCTCGAAAAGGGGGTTCCACATGGCTGTAAATAGTATCAGGTGCTTAACTCTTTCCCATCTCCTTCACAGTTCACTGCCCTCACAATAGACACAGTCCCAAACTCTCCAATTTGCATAGCCCCCAACTTGCTAATTGAAATGGGTTGGGACCCAAAAGGTCCTTTGCTGTGAAACTTTCTGATATTCCTGCTGAGCTGTATTCAGTGGGAGCAAACTGCTTTCAATCCTCTTCTTTTGCTGGCAGAGCAGCTTTGCATGAGATCCTTTCCCAGCATGTTCCAGCTCCCCTTTTAAAATGTCTTTCTGTGGCACATCCACTGCAGTACCGAGTCCCTGTCCTTTATTTATTTATTTATTTATTTATTTATTTATTTATTGCATGCATCACCTCTCCAAAAAAGCCAAAAGTCTCTCACATTCATGGCTGACTGCAGCCCGATTCTTCTGGACCCAAGTGCAGCTCCTGATCCTTTTGGAAGGTAGGGTCCCTCTCTCTCTCTCTCTCTAGGCATTCTCTCAGGTGGTGTGTTCACTGCAGCGATGGATGTGCTACTTATTGTGTGTATGTGACCTGTACATCCTTGACTTTGTATATTCTCCCAAGCCACTCCCATCCTGGGTATGGGTTTTCCTTGTCCTGTAATGGAGGGGGCCACAAAGCTGTGATTTATGACTAGTGTCTCCTTTGCTGCAGGTGCCACACAAGCCATATGTCCCCTTCCACTTATAAAACCTCCTTATTTCCCATTGTGAAACATCTTCTGTACTCCTTGGATTCCAAACTTAATGTCAGCCAAGATTCCATTGATTGTTTATGTTATTTGTCAGAAGAACAGCTAAGAATCCGAACTGGGGCAAGAGCAAGTGGACTCAGTTTTCACCTACTTGGCCACACTTCTCCCTCTTGATATGAGAATGTTTTTATAGAATATATTCCCCAATGCTACCATGATTATTCCAAATTCTTTCCATTGATATTGTAACCAAACAACAACAAAAAATTGGAGCTTAGGCTACCTGTTATCAGAAAACCCAAATTTGTGAGGCAAATGTTGGTACAAGAGGAAAGATGCTTTATTCACATGCTGTGTAATTTGGGAGAATGCCAAAATCCCCCCTCAAAGCCCATCTTTTCAGCAAGACCAAGACAAAAGCCAGTGTCCAGAGTTCCTGCTTCATTTTCAAGTACAGTCCTTTGGAGACTACAGGCAGCAGCTACTCAGTTATAGTCCCCATCCAGGCAGCTTGGCTTGCTCCCAGCTGCTGCTCATTTTAGTTTCCCTCCTAAAGCCTGTGTGTGGAGCTCACTTAGCCATGGACCATGTAGCTGCTTGGGCCAGAAGTTTTCATACCATTGGGAAGCTCATGAATCTACAAGTCAGTGCATCACCAGGTAGGCAAGAGAGGGCATAAAACTCCCTCTTGGAGCCGTGTACCATGTGGCTGCTAAGGCCACATGGCCTACAGAGAGAACATGCCAGTGCACTGTGCAAGAGCAGGTCACAAGTGAGTCAGAAGGCAGGTACATAATTTCTTTGTTCCTCTGGGATTATATTAACTTGGGTGTATGATGGACAAAATTATTTCTCAAAATGGCCAATTAACTTCCCAAACTTTTGTGTTCTTCATTTGGGTCCACCACCCAACCAATCACTTCTTTCACCAGGCTAGACTGACAGACCTCTTTGGTCTAGGACCTCCCTCTGAACCATTTTGACTTTTATGGCACATGTGCCTGCCTTCACCTATTCCCACTCCCAATCTGGTACTGGAAATGTGAAAGGGCTTTTTATGCTATCCAATTATCTTACTAACTTTTTGTACTTGGGCCCTATCCATTGATATTTCCATCTCTCCACACTCTCACTGTAAGAACTTCCTCTCGTTGCCATCTTGGCCAATAAGGGAGACTCCCCGGTGCCCCAGACAGATCATCTACCAGTAACAACTTGGGCATTTTGCTTATGATAAATATTCAGATAGCAATACCAAGAAAAAATTGAGCCCAGATATTTACTCAAGTGATGAAAAATTGCCTGGATATTATGTAGATATATATTAAATTTATAGTCATTCTGTTTTAAAAACATAGAATGAAATTTTGTTTGCTTTAAAGAAAAAAGGGTAGAGTATTATTTGTGTGAAAAAAATCATCTTAAAGTTTTTAATTAAAGACTCAAAACATTATTTCTAGGATTTAACAAGCAAATTAGGTTGTGAATGACATAAATGCCTTTCTCTAATAAGGCAAATACTTGTATAATAATCTTTGCTTTATTATAGACTGGCTTATCTTGAGTTTGACTTCTAAAATCAACATAAGGAAAAAATTTCCAGACCTAGACTTTTTATTTTTTAAGTTCCCTTTCTACCTAATCATGGGTTCTCTGGAATTTCAGCTGGAGTATACATCTCAGTTAATAAACATGAGTTCCAATCAATATAGCAGATTAACTGATATAGAAACTGACCCTCACCGTACCCCTGCAAGAACAGAGAAATGCAGAATTATTACATTAAATAATAATCGGTAGGACCTGAAAGAAAAAACAATCTAGGTGCAGAGAAGTGGGTGGGGTCAAAGTCAAGGTGCTGATTCCAAAACGCTGATTCCTAGATAATGTGGAAAAGATAACATCACAATTCAATGTTTCCTTAAAGTACACAGGTTTGAGATTTTCACATCCCTGCCACCACCAAAGCAGAGACTGCTTTCCATGAAGTTGTTGGCCCTGGGTGTGGGACCTGGAATTGTGCTCTCTGCGTAAAGCCTTGAACCCCCAATAACCTAGGGTTTCCCTGTGAAATGCAGACTAGAAAAGCTCAGCCAGCTGGCCCTTGGGTTAAGAAGAAAAGTAGCTGATAATACTCAGCTATGAGTGGAGAAAGCAATTTATTAGAAGTCATAATCACAGACCTTTTCCATACACATAGGATGGGATCTAAATATTCAATACCCACAAGGTATCAGTATTACAAGACTCTAAATTAAGCATGAAAACTAGTGCAAAACAAGTGAAATTTACTGAGACCCACAGAAGGAACTGTAAAACTCACTCCTAAGGTTGCCTCCACAGCTGGGGCAGGCAAGAATCCAACAAAGCCTCTCATTAAAGAACTCAGAATTTTTTTAAAAAGCAATACATATGAGGGAAAAATATTTCCATTAGATTCAGGGGAGACAAACCTACAGGGCAATTCACATCCCGGGAAACAGATATTTTTACAATCTGAGGCTGAAACAAGTTTCTCTGAAATGCTCAAAGGGATAAAAGAATAGTCATTACAATTAACCAAAGTTTTCTCTTTTTTTAAGTGAAATACCCCGTTTATGCTTATGTCCACATCAACCATGAAAGTTTTTGTAATTAAAATTATTTTAAACAGGGATATAATGCCTAACAATAAGACACAAAATTTAGCTGAGGGAAAATGATCCCTATATGTGGAAGGTATTATACTAAAGCTATTTTACATTGCCTTATCTAACTATTAACAATATATGCACAACTACACATACATATGAATGCATGTGTGTATACTGTATAATTATATAAATCTCTGTCTACCTATTTGAAAGGGACTAAAAGTTCAGCCTTTTGGGATATTGATTTTTTAATTACTGTTCTATCTCACGGTTGTTCCAACTTTCCCCCATTGTTCCCCCCTGCCCCAACCCCCACTTCCACAATCAATACCCACCCTGTTGTCCATGTCCATGGGTCATTTATACTTGTTCTTTAACTAGACCCTTCCTCTCCTTTCTTCCCTCGTCCCCCTCCTCCCTCCCCTCTGGTCCCTGTCAGTTTGTTTCTTGTTTTCACACCTCTGGTTCTATTTTGTTCATTTGTTTTGTTCATTAGGTTCTTGTTATAGGTGAGATCACGTGGTATTTGTCTTGCACCACCTGGCTTATTTCACTTAGCTTAATAGTCTCCAGTTCCATCCATGCTATTGCAAAAGGTATTGGTTTTAAACTGGCTATTAAGATACAACAGACTCAGCTCTGGCCAAGTAGTTCAGTTTACTGGAGTTTTATTCCATACTCCAAAAGGTTCCTGATTCAATTCCTGGTCAGGGTACATACCCAGTTTGTAGGTTTGATCCCTGGTCGAGTGGTGTACAGAGGACAACTGATCAATCTTTCTCTTTTACATTGATCTCTCTCTCTCTCTCTCTCTCTCTCTCTCTCTCTCTCTTTCTCTTCTTCTCCCCATTCCTCTATGTAAAAAAATCAATAAAAACATATCCTGGGTGAGGATTAAAAAAATACTCAGAAAGAACATTTGACCCTCCTCCCTTTCCTAAGAGATTCAGAAGGCAAGGCCAATTCCAGGAAGGAAATGTTAGGATGTTTGCCTCAGCCTAATTTGAATTTAGTATGGTAGATAGGAAGGTGCTAATCAAGGGCCTGTTTAGTATATCAGTTCTGTGTCTCATTGTTTTCTGGGTTGCCTAGCAAAATTTCTCTGCTATGGGTGTTCCATTTTCCTCAATTACCTGAAAATTTCCCACTGTCACTTTTAAAAACAAATATCTTATTGTCTATTGTCTGCTTTTTCTCCTTTGTCCAAAATAATGTGTGTGTGTGTGTGTGTGTGTGTGTGTGTGTGTGTGTGTACATTTTACCTCACTGTTTTTGGAATTTTCATTCTTATGTGAATTCCCCATGCACATGTATTAAAATTTTACTTTCTCCTGCAAACTTCTCACCGTCAATTTGACTATTAGTTCAGCTAGAAGTGCTTAGGTGGGAGGCAAAGTTATTATTTTTAGCCCCCACATATCCAACTATCTGTCTACCATCTATATATCTATCTGAGGAATAGAGGCATACTGAGGGAGAGAGAGTGAGACATGAAGAAAGAGAAAGACAGAAGGGATAGAGATGAAAAGACAAAGACAGGAGAGATGGAAAGGAAGAGACAGGTGAGAAAGAGAGAGGAGGGAAGTAAAATATTTAATTTAGTTTAAATAAAAAAGAGAAAATGGATTTTGATGGTTAATTATAAAAGTATAGAAATATTCAGTTATATTACTCATATGGAAAATAAGCAATACTCTTTAAATTATATAATATAGTTATTTGGTATAAATAAATAGGGCTTTGTACATGAGACATGTGTGACTTAAATGGCAGTATTCCCTGAACAGATCATCTTTCTTTTTTCCCATCAATGACTATGAACTTATCAGATTGACTTCCCCCAATAATGTAATAATAGCTCCCTCCTCCTTTCTATACTTTGTGCTGAAGTTCTTGAACCATAGTTGACAGAATCAGGACACCAAGTGATGTATAAAAAATACAATGGGTAAAAAAGTCACATTATGTGCTGATAAGGTACTTATCCTAGGTTTTTGTTTTTAGGTTTTTTTTAAGATTCTAAAGCATCTTTGGGAATATCCTAAAAATGATGACTACTTTTTTTTTTCAAACACAACAGTTAACTTTGCTTATCCATACACTTTGAACTCGGATAGTAGTATGTTTATTGATATAAAGGAATATATTTTAAGACAAAGGCATTATTAAGCAGCAAGCTTGTCATTTAAAAACATTGCAAAACAAGAATACAAATGACAATATGTTAAGAGAATTCAAAATTCAAAGATAAATACGATATTTCGAAGATTAGATAGTATGCCATTAGTGTTGACATCCAAAGGAGATGGTACATTTTTTTTAAGTTTTATTATTTTTGTTGTTTTTGTTCAAGCACAGTTTTCTCCACTTTTCCCCCACCACCCTCCCTGGCCCAACCCACCTCTACCTCCCACCCTCAATCCTACCCCATTTTGGCTTTGTCCATGGGACCTTTATACATGCTCCTTGGGGACCCTTCCCCTTCTTTCCCCCATTATCTCTTTCCACCGTCCCCTCTGGTTAATGTCTGTTTGTTCTTCATTTCAATGTCTCTGGTTCTATTTTGCTCGCTTGTTTGTTTTGTTGATTAGGTTCCACTGATAGGTGAGATCATGTGGTATTTATCTTTTACCACCTGGCTTATTCTGCTTAGCGTAATGCTCCCCAGTTCCATCCATGTTGTCTTAAAGGCTAGGAGCTCCTTTCTTTTCATTGCATAGTATTCCATTGTGTAAATGTACCATTGTTTTTGGATCCACTTATTTACTGATGGGCACTTAGGTTGCTTCCAACATTTGGCTATTAGAAATGGTGTTGCTATGAACATTGGGCTGCACAGATTCTTTTGAATTGGTGTTTCAGAATTTTTAGGGTATAACCCCAGAAGTGGAATTGTCAGGTCAAGAGGCAGTTCCATTTTTTAGCTTTTTGAGGAAATTCCATACTGTTTTCCACAGTGGCTGCACCAGTCTGCATTCCCACCAACAGTGCACTAAGGTTCCCTTTTCTCCACAACCTCGTCAGCACTTGTTGTTTGTTGATTTGTTTACAATGGCCATTCTGACCAGTGTGAAGTGGTATCTCATTGTGGTTTCAATTTGCATCTCTCTGATGGCTAGTGATGCTGAGCATCTTTTCATATGTCTCTGGGCCCTGTGTATGTCCTCCTTAAAGAAGTGTCTGTTAGGTCCTTTGCCCATTTTTTAATGGATTGTTTTTCTTCCTGGTGTGGAGTTACATGAGTTCTTTATATATGTTGAAAATCAAACCCTTGTCTGACGTATCATTGACAAATACATTTTCCCATATGGTTGGTTCCCTTTTCATTTTGCTGATGTTTTATTTAGCTGTGTAGAAGCTTTTTAGGTTGTTGTAGCCCCATTTGTTTACACTTTCCTTATATCCCTTGCTCTAGGGAACATACTGGTGAAAATATTGCTGTGTGGCATGTCTGAGATTTTCCTGCCTATGTTCTCCTCTACTACTTTTATGGTGTCATGACATATTTAAGTCTTTTGTCATTTCCATGGTTTAGTAGATTTTAATCTGATTACGCATTGCCTAGGTGATAAACATGTAGATTAATTCTAGGTTTGATTATTAAAAATAAACCTATAAATATCCATCTGAAAGCCTTTGGTTTACATGTTTTATTTATTTTTTCCTAAATACTATGAGTACAATGCCTGGGATAAATGGAAAGTGTTTTTTCATTATACAATAAACTGCCAAAGATTGTTCTAAGATCATTGCCTTTCTGAGGTCACTGTTTTCCTATGAGATGCAGAACATAATCATAAAGGTAAAAACTGCCTTTCTCTAACAACCACCACTCCTCTATTCATATAATCACATATTTATATAATGGCTTATACATACATCATTAGTAAATACACATATATTTTTAAAATATTTTTTTATTTATTTTTAGAGAGGGGAAGGGAGGGAGAAAAAGGGGGAGAGAAACATCAATGTGTGGTTGCCTGTCCAGCACCCCCTACTGGGGACCTGACCTGTAACTGAGGCATGTGCCTTTACTGGGAATCGAACCAGTGACCCTTTGGTTCACAGGCCAGCAGTCAGTCCACTAAGCCACACCAGCCAGGGCTTATGGCTTATATACATATACACTGTTATATAATGACTTATACACATGTAATTACACACACACACATACATGTATATAATTAATGTACACATATAGATATGTGTAATTACATATTACATATACATAAAATTGTATCTGTGCATAAAATTCTGCATGCAGTTTCAGGATTCAAATTAGTATGTTGTTTGTACTTATCTTTAGTCATTACATGAGGTATTTTATTCAGATATTTCTGTTACACAGCTGTTCAGGCACAACTTGACCCAGCAACCCCCTTCCTTTCTAAAGTCTGATCTTAATGATTTGGAATTATGTGGGCTTTCTTCCAGTACCCTTCCAGTCTACAGTCCCAGTGGTAATGTATGGCACACATGCCCAAGCTTATACACAGTAGCTTATAAATAAACAATGAAACCACAGTAATTATAAAAACAAATAAACCCTCAGTTTTTACAGTTCTGTCATTTCTGTAACTGCTTGTTTTTATTTATGTCTAAATCAGTAAAACAAAGTGTGAATTTCAAGGTGTAAATATTTTGAAGGGATATGCAAAACCTTACTGTACTAGAACATAAAGTATTTCAGTGAACTTGTATGTCTTTAAAAGTGAAATTTATTATTCTTTAATTGATTATTTATTTTCAAACTGTACAGCAAATACAGAAATAAAAACTCTGCATTTGTTTTATAATACAGTAGTTATCAAAACTGCATCTGCACAAATTTTGCTTTCCTTAAAATTCTTTGTTTTTGCTATAATAATTATATATTAAATGTTTAATGAAAGAAAATTTATTGTTTTTTTTCTGATTATTGTTATTGTTAATTCATGAAGAGCAGTGATTTTTTTTCCTATTTAAGAGGGTGTATTTAAAAACAATGCCTCTCTTGGAGCAGTGGTTGCCACAGCAGGGAGGAGGAAAAAATGAAGAATAAGTGCCTAACGAGTATGGAGTTCTATATCGGGGGGATGAAAATGTTTTGGAACCAGATAAAGGTGTTGGTTTCACAATATTGTGAATGTTTTAAATGACACTGAATCGCACCCATTAAAATGATTAACTTCATTGAATAAATTTTGCCCCATTTAAATAAAAATTTTCCATTTTATAACCATCATAGTAACAAAACAATGGTAACTGAGGCTAAAACTAGTGGATTCATGTGGAATAAGAAACCAGATTTTATGTAACCTCAAAGTATATTCCCATAAGGTATGTGCTAATTTCAAAGGGAATAAAAAGTATTTTTACATTGGAGAATCTCATGGGCAACATTGTGATGAAATTTCAACAAAATGAAAGCTCAATTAATAAGACATGTTCACAGGTGTGATAACCAACAGGATGCAATGAGAATTCAGGATCATTTCTGTGATATGCAGTCCCCAAATGCATGATCTCAGTCTAATTATAAGAAAACAGAAGTACACAAAAACTGGCTGGAATGTATAATAACCAACTGGATCCTTTTGCTCTAAAAGACTTTTTGGGACAATGGATGAAACTTAGTGGATTGGCTAGGCAAATTGTACACAGGTATTTTTTATGCTATTTTTGTATCTTTCTGTATATTTGGAATTATTTCAAAATAAAAATAAAATAAGCCAAAAATATGCCTTTCTTGGGTGTCAAATTCTTATTGTGCCATCAGAGAAGAATATATTATTGTTTAAAATCCTTCATATTTTGGGCTTAGTGTTTGCATTTTTTGTTTGTTTTATTTTCTGTTGTTTTCATTTTAAATAGATTTATTGAGATGTAAATAAGTTACAATAAACACACATCTTTAAATTGCACAGTTTCATACATTGTCACATATGGATGTACCCATTAAAACATCATGGTCAAAAACAACAAATATTTTCATCACCCCCAAAAATTTCTTTTTGGCCCCTTGCAATCTCTCCATTCCACACATTGCTCACCCCGTAAAACCCAAGTAACCATTGATTTCCCTTCTGTCACTACAATTTACATTTTTTTAGAGATTTATATAAATGGAATTGCTCAGTATGTAGTATTTTATGTCTGTACTCTTTTATGTCTAACGTGTTTTCATCAGCCCAATCATTTCGAGATACATTCAGATTATTGCACATATTAATATTTCATTACATTTTTTTTTACTGAGTAGTGATATTACATTGTATAACTATGCCAAAATACATTTATTCATTCACCTGTTGATGGGTGCTTGAGTTATTTCCCTTTTTTGGCTACATTACAAAAAGTTGTTTTAAACATTTGCATAGAAATCTTTTAGTGGATATGTGCTTTCATTTATCTTTGATAAATACATTACAGTAGAATATCTAGACTATAAGGTGGTGTATATTCAGAAGAAACAGCAAAAACATTTTTTAAGTGATTGCACCATTTCACATTTCTCCCACTAGTGTGTGAAAGTTCTACCTCCACTCAACCTTCACCACACTTGCTACAGTTAATCTTGGTTTTCCACTGCGATTTAAATTTGCATTTCCATAATGACTAATGATGTTCAGCATCCTATTATGGTCATATTGATCATCTCTGTATCTATACTTCTTTACATGTTTGGTATACTTCTCCACTGACATATCTAGGCCTGATTTAGCTTTAGTAATGAGGACCTTCTCAGTTGATACTGAACCTTGCCCAGCTTGGAGAAATCTTCAAATGGATTCCTGTAGGATGGAATCCTACTACTCCTCAGGAATAGAGGCTGGTTTTCTGTTCTCTTCCCCAACTGCAGTGGGTCTTCATCCATGCCCTAGGGATAACAGGGTTTTGTGCACTTCTATCAGGTGTTTAAGATTTGGGTTTCACCAGGGATATGGGGAATAAAGTCAGGACTCTGCACCCAAAGCAGCTGCCACTCCCAACCCTTGGGCCCACACCAAGTAGGCTTTCTCTGGTCATTACCTGTTCTCTAATCCGTTCTCCTCATCATCCAGGAGTGTTCAGGGAGAGGAGTCTGCAGTTGGGTTTGTATTTTTATTGTGTCTGTGGATTCCAAGAATTCTATACTTTCATGCAAGCCCACCCTTTGCCTTTAGTAATTCTTTTGAAAAATGTTAGCTGTACTTCTCTTACAGTTTCTTGCAACTAGCATCTACTCCAGGTAAGTAGTGCTCACAGCTGCTCTTTGCTTGGCGTTGCCTGTACCTCCTTTGATTTTAGTTTAGTTGTTTGCCCTGCATCCTCAGTTCTCTGATGAGTTCAAGAGAAGTTGTGATTTTTCAAATTATCTATTATTTTAGGTGGGAGCAGTGCTCTTTCTGGCTTTATGTACCCTAAGCAGAAGATGGAAATCTATTCTTTGTTTTTCATTTCTAATAGTACATTCTAATCAGATAGGATATTCTGAAAGAGGTTGTCAATTATTTGAAATTAATTTGGGCCTAGTACATATTTGAATTTATGCTTAAAAACAATATGCATGTGATTGTTGATGGGTATAAAGACATATATGTATAGAATAAAATATTCCTTGATATATTCATCAAATTATATAACATGTATTGGACTTTTATTAATATTGCTGTGCTTTTTATAAATTTACTTAATTTTGTTTCCTTGATCTATCAGTTTCTAATAAGCTATGTTAAGATCTGCAAAAGCAACTACTGACTTACTTCTTCCCATAATTCAATTATATATATATATATATATATAATCTCTCTTTATATATATATCTGTATTTTACTTTCATGATTGTTATATCCTGTTGATCTATAGTTTTACCAGTACAGAGTCTTTTTTGTCCTTTATGATGTTTTCACTTTCATATCTTATTTATCAGACAATAAAATGTTTACTTTGACTTCTTTTTGAAACATTATGGTATTTTTCACCTTTTATTTTCTTACTCTTTCTTATAACATTAATATTTGACCTTAGTTATGGCATCTTATTTTATGATTTCTGACTTTGATTTTTTCCTATTTTAATCTTTCACTGCACAGCATTCTTTATTTTCAATTTTTGTATCTCTTTTACCTTAAATACTTCACTTATAAATAACTATTTCAAGATGATGTTCCTCTCCTTATCATTCATTCTATTGAATCTGTTTTCTTCTGTTTTCTTAATTATGTACGTTCTACTTTTCTTTTTGTATTGGTTAACTGTATCCTAGTAAGACCTAGACTTATTTTTACTGAAATACCTCCTTGGTCTTGGAGGTCTTTTATTCTATGTTTTTTCATGCCCACCACCATATTAAAAACTGTGGCTCTTAACGTCAGAGTTTAGTAAAATCGAAAAGAACTACTTATTCAGGAGTTAAACAGGTTCAGAATAATAGAAGAATGTCATCATTAAATCCCAAAATCCCCTTAAAACACCCACAAACACCCACACAGTCCTGCCTGCCCTTGCCAGACCAGGTCAGTCAGGGGTACCATATCTCAGAAAAAGAAAACAAGTCTGTAGCTCAGCTAGACCCCCATTCTTAATCCAAAACCACATCTTTATGGGGGGCCTAAGAGTCCTTTTGTATTCTTTCAAACTGTGTGACCAAGAGACAAAGCTCCATATGGCAGCTACATCTTGTTTTCCTACTATTAAGCTGTGTGGTCAGGAATGCCCCTGCTCTGCTCCCAAATCATGTGGTTAAACCTCAGCATGGCTGCTACACTGAGTTTAAATCCCAGCACATATCTTTCTTCGTAACCCCATTTCTGACTCTTCCCACTTTCGGTTACACCTGCCAGTAGCCTGGTTTCTTCTGCCTTTTCTAAGCTGCCATTGTTAGCGTATGAAAGCATGGCCTTGTGATGCAGAACCTGCCTCCAATCTGCTCTCACAGGCACAGGAAGTTCCTCCAGCTCCATCACATCTTGGGTTACAGTCATGCCCATCTCCCTGGCTCCCCTCAGGCACAATTTTTAACATTATTAAAACATTGGTCAAGTTACTCCATTACATTATCAGTGTCTCCAGCTTATAAAATACCGATTTTTTTGCTCTGAACAAAACACAAACTTTAGCACTTCAAATAGTACTTTTTCTTCCTTTCCTCCATACCTATTGAACACACCATATCAAAGGCTTTCCCCCCATTGATACAAATATACTTTCTTATATCTTCATCTTTATCTAAATTTTTCCAACTCCTTTTTTTTTCTTCCTCATAGTCCTCCTCTTCATCTTTATTTCTTTATTATTTACTGTAGTTTGGCCCTACTGCTGTCCAGGGACATGTGTATGATAGAAGTAATTATAAACTTTCAACGCCCACACTTGCCCTCTCCTCACACCTCCCATAATGTACAATTTTTATGGGCTACATCAATTATTATTGCTATTTGCATGTGAAATGAGATCCCTGTACTTTCCCTGAGCTTAGCAACTTCTGTGAAATTCAGTAACTTAAATGCCACCTTCTCTGGGAAGCCTCCCTTATTCTCAAGAAAGAATTGTTCCCTATCTTGTTTGACTGCTTATGTTTAATTGTTCTTCAGAAATCAATTTAGTGATAATTCTGACCTTTCATCTCATCCAGATTAGTAGCATCCTTCACCTCTCACAAAAAATAAAAGCAAAAATCCTTGTACTTATCTCTATTATAGTTTGTGTGTAACAATGGCTTCTTCTCCTTTTTTCTCTCCAACTATCCTCAAAACCTCCATAACAAAGACCATGTCTCCATATCCCAATTAGTTCTTGGTTCTGATAATGTACCAAGTAATTGTTTAGTGGCATAAAGCAGCATCAACTTTTAGGATGCTATTTACACTTTGTGATTAAGATATGCAGCGCTGGAGGGGGGTAAAAGTTAACTGTACTAGAATCACAGGGGTCTCCATGAGGCACATATTGGCTAACCTATCTATGAATTATCAGTGAACTCATTTGTGCTTTCTACTTCAAAATTCACTGATAAGATCTCTTATCCTCAGTAACTCTTCTCCACAATGTCTATAAGATTATCTATAAGGTGTGTATCATCATAATTGAAGTTAATAAAAGCAATATTTCTCTAGAACATGGAATTATATTCAGGTCAATTAACTGTAATCTAAAGAAAAAGATGTTCATAATATTCCCATGTATAGCACTGCAAAAACAATAATTTATTTCCAGAGAGGAGACAATGGCAGCCAAGTAGGTGGAAGCTGAGTTCACTTGCTCTTGCCCCCGACTCAGATTCTTGGCTGATTTTCTGACAAATAACCTGAACAATCAATGGAATCTTAGCTAATATGAAGTTTGGAAGCCAAGGAGTACTGAAGGGGCTTCACCACAAACAGTAAGGAGATTTTACAGGTTGAAGGTGAAATGCCCCATGTGTGGCACCTGCAGCCACAGAGAGACTAGTCAGAAATCATAGCGTTCCAACTGCTTCCACTCCCAGGGCAGGGTACACCCAGACCTGGGCTGGGAGTGACTTGGCAGCACATAGGAAGCTGGAGAAATCTAGGCACACACACATAGTGACCAGGATATCCATAACTCTAGTGCCAAATGCCAACTGGAAAAGTGTCAGAGAGAGGGACTCTATTCCCCAAAGGATCAGGGGCCACACCTGGGTCTGGCAGAGACAGGCTGTGACAAGCCATGATCCTGAGAGAATTTTAGTTTTTTGAGAGGTGGGGTGTGTGGAAAACCAGAAAGTGACTCAGTACTGCAGCGGGTGAGCCATAGAG
Source organism: Mormoops blainvillei (assembly GCA_004026545.1). Taxonomy (NCBI): domain Eukaryota; kingdom Metazoa; phylum Chordata; class Mammalia; order Chiroptera; family Mormoopidae; genus Mormoops; species Mormoops blainvillei. The sequence continues at coordinate 16,579 of PVJD01012666.1, read as the reverse complement.
AGAAGTTTAAAAGAGGAGCTGAAGTATACTTAGACAGGGACCCTGTGTGCAGTAGCCTACCAGAAAAGGGACAAGATTGAAGGTGCAATTCGCTCCCACTGAATATAGCTGGGCAGAGAGATCAGAAAGTACCACAGCAAGAGAACTCTGGGCCCCAATCCAGAATGACTAGCAGGCTGAGGGCTGTGCAGAGCAGGGAGTTCAGGACTGTCTGCTACGAAGGCAGTGGGTTGCAAATTGGACGAGAAAGAATTAAGTGCCTGAGATTATTTACAACCAGGTAGAACTGCCTTCTCAGGCAGAGTTCAAACCTCTGAGAAGGGAAGGATTCCCTTATAATATTCTTATTCTTTTTCTATTTTTATTAATATTTGCTCATCTCTAATTATTATTAACCGTGGTGTGGTTTTTCTTCAATTTTGTTCTTATTGGTTCTTTTTTTTTCAAACCTCACATTATACTTTTCCCATTTCTTATTCCATTTTGTCACCTCCCTTCCCTTTTTTACTTACATTTTAAATTCTATTTTCTCCCTTTAGTCACCTTGCTTCTACTCCCTACCCATATTTTCAATTCCTCCTTCCTCTCAAAAGCATTCTTCTCTCCTTTAGTAATATCATATTCCCTTTTCCTATCTTAAACTATGCTGAATCTCTTACCACATTTTTTTAGTTTTTATTCAGTTGTTGTTGATATTGTTGATGTGTGGGGGAGTACTTTTGCTGGCGTAGGTTTGGTTTTCTGGGTAGTTTTGCTCTCTTTTCCAACATCTGTGAAACAGCATACAAGACATGGGGGAGGTTGTGACTCTCAGTAAATCAGCCAGAGGTAAGAACCCAACAACAAATGAGCCATCAATAACCAAAGCCCAAGTAAAGTAAAGGAGTCCACAGAAACTGAATAAAGGGCATCCATAGAACATCCATATGAGGAGATCTCAGAAAGCGCACCACAGAGCGGTGATCTTTTTAATGTATTGCTGAATCTGGTTTGCCAATATTTTCTTGAGGATCTTACTGTCTATGTTCATCAGCAATATTGGCCTGTAGTTTTCTTTCTTTGTTGTGTCTTTCTCTGATTTTGGGATTAGGATGTTGCTGGCTTCATAAAAAAAAGTTTGGGACTCTCTCTCTTGTATTTTTTTATTTTTTATTTTTGGAATATATTTTGAGAAGAGTAGGGGTTAATTGTTCCTTAAACAATTTGTAAAATTATCCTGTGAAACCATCTGGCTGAGGGCTTTTGTGTGGAGGGAGATTTTTGATTACTGCTTCAATTTCACTAGGAGTTATCAAACTGTTCAGGCCTTCTGTTTCTTCTTGATTCACCTTTAGAAGAATATGTGTTTCTATAAATTTGTCCATTTTGCCTAGATTTCCTAATTTCATGGTATATAATTTTTCATAGTAATTTCTGACAACGCTTTATATTTTTGTGGTATCCATTTCAATTTCTCCGCTTTCATTTCTGATTTTATTTATTTGAGTCCTTCCCCTTTTTTTCTTGATGAGTCTGGTTAAAAGACTGTCAATTTTGTATATCTTTTCAAAGAACCAGCTCCTGGATTTATTGATCTTTTGAATTGTTCTTTTAGTCATTATGTAATTTAATTTGGCTCTGATCTCGATTATTTCCTTCCTTCTCCTTGCTCTGGACATTGTTTGTTGTTATTCCTCTAGTTCCCACAGAAGTAGTATTAGGTTATTTATTAGAAATGTTTCTATCTTTTTTAGGTAGGCCTCTATTGCTACGAACTTCTCTCTCAGGATTGCCTTCACTGTGTCCCACAGATTTTGGACTGCGGTGTGTTCATTTTCATTTGCTTCCTGAAACTTTTTTTCTCTCTGATCTCATTATTAACCCATTTATTGTTTAATAGAATGCTATTCAGTCTCCATGAATTTGAATGGTTTTTTAATTTTTTTCTAGACATTGGTTTCTAGTTTAAAGCCCTTGTGGTCTGAGAAAATGCTTGATATAATTTCAATTTTCTTGTATTGTTTTAGGCTTGTTTTGTGTCCTATCATGTGATCTGTCTTTGAAAACACTCCAGGTGCACTTGAAAAGAATGCGTATTTTGCTTTTATGGGGATGAAAGTTTCTGTATATATCAGTTAAGTCCATGTGATATAGTGTGTCATTTGGTGCCACAATATCCTTGTTGATATTTTGCTTGGAAGATCTATCCATTGTTGACAGTGGGGTGTTAAAATCCTCTACTATAAGTGTATTGCCATCTCTGTCTTTCTTGAAGTCCTCCAAGATTTTCCTTATATATTTGAGTGTTCCTATGTTGGGTGCATATATGTTTACAATGTTTATCTCTTGCTGGATTTTTTACTTTAGTACTATGTAGTGTCCTTCAGTATCTCTTTTTATGGTTTTTGTTTTGAAATCTATTTTGTCTGATATATGTATTGCTACTCTGGTTTTTTTCCCTGTCCATTTACTTGGTATATTTTTTCCAACCCTTCACTTTCAGTCTGAATAGGTCTTTTGTTTGAGGTGAGTCTCTTGTATGTAGCATATGTGTGGGTTATGTTTTCTTATCCATTCAGCTTCCCTATGTCTTTTGCCTGGAGCATGTAATCCATTTGCACTTAAGATTATTATTGATAGGTACCTGTTAATTGCCATTTTCTCCCTTTGAATCTGTGTTCCTCTCTCTCTCATTCTTTTCTTACTCTTCTTAAAGCAGTACCATTAGCATATCTTGCAATGCTGGTTTGGTAAAGTTGTATTCTTTTAGCCTTCTTTTTTCTGGGAAACTACTTATTTCACCTTCCATTTTAGTTGAGAGCCTGACTGGGCAGAGTAGTCTTGTTTGCAGGCCTTTGCTTTTCATTAGTTGGAATATTCCTTGACATTTCCTTCACTTGTAGTGTTTCTGTTGAGGAGTCCACTAGTAGCCTTATTGGGCTCCCTTGTATGGTACTTTCTCTTTCTCCCTTGCTGACTTTAAGATTCTCTCTTTTTCTTTGACTTTTGCAATTTTAATTATGATGTGTCTTGGAGTGGTCCTCTTTGGGTTCACCTTGATTGGGACTCTCTGTGCTTTCTGGACTTGTATGACTTTTTCTCTCATCAAACCAGAGAAATTTTCCATCATTACTTTCTCAAACAGGTTTTCTATCTCTTGTTCCTTTTCTTTTCATTTTTTTGTATCCCTATTATACAGATATTATTATGTTTCATGTTGTCTTGCAGTTCCCTTAACCCCTCTTCATTCTTTTTGAGTATTTTTTTCCTTTTTGTGTTATTTCTGGGAATTTTTTTCTATCTTGTCCTGAAGTTTATTGATTTGATCCTCTTCTTCATGTAGCCTGCTCTTGATTCTTTCTACTGTTTCTTCAATTCAGAAATTGTATTCTTCATTTCCTCCTGGCTTGTATGGATAGTTTGTTTGTCCTTTTTTATGCTGATATAGTTCGCAGTAAGTTCCTTGTAGTTTCCCTGTTGTTTTTTGTAATTCTCACTGAGTTCAAAACTATAACCATTGTTTTGGACTCAACATCTGACAGTTGACTTATTTCTATTTCTTTTAATACTCTTTCTGGGGATTACTCTTTTCCTTTTGATTTGGTGTTGTTTCTTTGCATCCCCATTTTAGAGGAGACTCTTCATTTTTGTTTGTGCTTCTTAAATTGATCTACTTTGACTCCCCATCTTGGTGGTGCAAACTTCTATGGTAGGAATTCTGTTTGATTCAGTGGTGTAATCTCCTTGATCTCCTAAACTTCATGCTCTTGGGATGCCCTTTATACCATTTGTGTTGGCTCCCTCAATGTAATTGGGTTTTGAGTGTTGTTGGGTCATTCCATGGTGGGTCATTTCCTCCAGCTTATTGACTGAGGGTCACTCCACCCACCATGCCTTGTATTCTGTTGTGCAGATGCTTTCAGAATAAAACCAAAAAGCCCAGGATACAAGCCCATAACCACAAAAATAACTCCCACCTGCTATCCTACTGGGAACAGCAAATAAACCAGAATTAATAAGAATGTAACAAGATTAAGCCTATAATAAGAAAGGAAAGTATGAGATGACCCACTGAAATAAAAATGATTTTGAGAGCATAGAAGGAAGATCACTCATAAGAGTAGGGAATCAGAGTAATGCAAAGAAAGTAAAATTGTCATCATAAATAAAAAAAGGGAATGAAAAATATGGAATGGAGTAAAAGAAGGGAAGCATATGGTATCAGGTTTAGATAGAAATTAAAAAAAATAAAATAAAATAAAGTGAGAGAGAGAATGAAAATAGAAAAAAGGTAATAAATAATTAAAGATACGAACCATGTTAGAGAAAAAGATCCACCACAGCACTATCAACAACAAATGAGCTAAAATTAATGTAGGTGGGATGAGAATAAGAGGGAAAAAAAGAAAAAAGAAAAGCTTAAGAGATGTCTAGAAGAAAGGGAAGTGATTTTGAGATGATAAAGGGAGGGAATACTAAGCGTGAGTAATGAAAACCAGGCTAAGGCAGGGAAAAATTAAAATCTGAGACAAAAAAGAAAAGAAAAACAAAGAAAAAAGGCAGGATGAAAGAGAAAAAAAGAAAAAAAATCAGGCAAAGGTAGGAAAAATTAAAGATAAAAAAAGAGGAGAAAGGAGCAGTAAATTTTGAGATTTGAAATGCAAAATAGTGAAGATATAGGTATAAGACCAAAAAAAAAAAAAGCAACAACTATCCTACCCACAACCATTGAGCAAAAATTGCTAAAGGTGGAGGGAGAATGTGGGTATTTTAAGAGAAAGAAAAAGAATGCGAGTGGACTATTGAGAAAAAATATTGACTCTGAGAGGTTGGATGGGGGAAAGATAGTAAGAGGGCAGAATGGAAATAAGTTATAGCAAGAGAGAAAACAAAATTTAAAATGAAAATAAGAAGAAGAAAGAAGAAGGTAAATTGAGGGAAGAGAAGGGCAAAATACGTGAAATGAAATAAGCTATAACATAAAATCTAGTGACTCAATATGCACAAACTTGAAGGCAAGAAATGAATGTCAAAAAGCTACGAGGGAAGGAAAATATCAAAAATCGTGGAGAAGAGCTCCATGTTTTTCTTCTCGATAGCATCTCGTATTTACCACTATTTTTTTCTTTCTGGAGCCACCTCTGGTGATGTCAGATGGTGACCCCGCCTGGCCCTAGGCAGCCTGTTCGAGGCTTCCATGGATCTGCTGAGTGTGGCTGAGTCCTTCAGTTGTTAATCTCATCATTCTGCACTCAGCAGTCAGGTTTAAGCACCAGAGATGGGGCGGAATCCCTCCTGGGGATGGGGCTATTTTTTCTCCTCAGGCTGCTGCAGTTCCAGGGGAGTACTCTGCCTGAGCAAGATGGCTGCTGTCATACATGGGATGACTCAGCACTGGGATCCCTGTGGCCACTCTTTCAGTTCTCTCCTCAAAGTCTCCATCCCCAGGCATCTCCATCCTCAAGCATCTCTAGTCCACTCTGATTCCCCTTTGCCAGATCCCAGGGTAAGCAGCTGCAAATTAAAATTTATGTATTGGTCCTTTAAATGACTCTTTTCATTTCCAGTCATCTTGTCTCTGGCAGAAGGCAACCCTGTCACTTTTTGCAGCTGGATGTTATCTGTATACTTTTTGGGCTCTGGTGCTCTAGGTTGGGGATCCCAATTGAGGGTTTAAGTTCCACGCTTCTCAGGAGGATCCAACTGGCCACTTAAATATCCCTGCGGCCCTTCAGCTGCCACCTGTGGGATCCCAGCCAGTCCTATTGCGTCTCAACCACGCTCCCCACCAATCGTGTTTGCTGAAGCTGTTTTTTCTGTCAGAGGTTATAAGGCTTCTCTCTCACTATTGTTCAGTTGTTTGTTTTGGGTGATTTCTCCACAATTTAGTTGTACTTCTAAATTGGTCCTGGGAGGAGGTTAGTGTAACTTTGACTCACTTATCTGCCATCCTGGCTATTCCTGATTTTACTGAGTTTTAAATAATACTATTTAATATTCTTGGTGTGTTGCCATTAAACCTAGTACTTGGAATTCTTGAAAATTAAGCTGTGCTTTTTTCCATAGTGAAGATGTGTTCTTCCTCAACCCACTTCAAGCAAACTATTTTCAAGAATGATAATTTTGTCATGAGAACAGCGAATGCTTACTAAATCATCCCTAGTGATTATATCTTTGTGAAAATACTTAAATAAAAAAAGGAACAATAATTAGTGCACAGTGTTTTATGCCTTCTATATACAAGTCACTAAACTAGGTGAACTGTTTTCATGCATCCTGTCTTGTGGTAATGTAGAAATTTTATGCATTTTTGGAATTATGGATATCTTATTTGATATTGTAACTACACATGCCAAATATGGGGCTCACTGGACCCTCCCCAGAAGACTGAGTTTGGGATCCAAACCATAGAGTCTGCTTTTTTTTTTCTTAGAAAATCTTCCAACAGGACACGCCCACACACAACTCATGTAGTAGATGGTGTAACCCTAATTTCCATGGCCTGAACACCATGTCGATTTCCAAGATCTGCTCTGTAACAATCTTGAGTTATAGGAAACCATATTTTACATCATATACAAAGTATAACTGTAAATGATAAAATATTTATATGTAAGAACTAATACTATAAAACTCCAAGAAGAAAACAGAAATGTAAATTTTGGGGGCTTTGGACTGGGCATCAGTTTCTTAGATCTAACACGAAAATTGCAAACAGCCAAGGAAAAAATAGATTAGATATCATTATAATTAAAGAAAAAAAACACTTGTGCATCAAAGGATGTTATTAAGAATATGAAAAGACAACTTTTCAGAATGGAAAAAATACTGCAAATCATATACATATTAAGGTTCTAATACCCAGAATTTATTTTAAAAAACACCTTAAACTCAACAATAGAAAGGTAATGACCCAATTCAAAAAATGGGCATAATACATGAATAGATATGGCTTGAGGAAGCCATATCATTACAAATGGCTAACAAGCACATGAAATGTTAAACATCATCAGTAATTAGAGAAATGAAAGTCAAAATCACAGTAAGATATTATTCCATGCTCACTAGGGTGGCTATAATTTTTCTTTTTAAATATTGGAAAGCAAAGATATGAAGAAATTGAGAACTCATACACTGATGGTGGGAAAGTAAAATGGAAATCCCTGGGGAAATCAATCTGGCAGCTCCTCAAAATGTGAAACATAGAGTTACCATAAGATCCAGCAATTCTATTTCTACCTACATACCCAAGGGAATTGAAAGCATATGTCCACACAAAATCATTTTTCACAAATGTTTATAGAAACATTCTTAATAATACCCAAATTTCTATTAGACAATGAATGGATAAACAAAATGTGATATATGGATACAATAAAATATTATTCAGCCATAAAAATGAATGAAGTAGTAAAATACAAATACTTGTTAGTTACAGCATAGATTAACCTTGAAAATGTTATGCTAGATAAAAGAATCCAGACCAAAAAATGTCCACATATTATATGATCTAATTATATGAAATGTTCAGAATAAGGAAATCTATAATAAGAGAAAGTAGATTAGTGGTTGCCTAGAGCTGGGTGAGATGGGGAGATAGAGGAATAGCCACTAAAGTGTATGAAGTTTCTCTTTCAGTGATAAAATTGTGAAATTATATAGTGGTGATGTTTACAGAAACTTATGAATGTAAAAGGCATCAAATTATGCATGCACTTTAAAATAGTTAAACAATGGTATATGAATTATATATCAGTAAAAAAAATGAAGGTAAGATAAAATCATTCCCAATTTTTTTTAAAAATTGAGAAAATGTGTTTATAGAAAATCTACCTACAACAAATATTAAGTGAACTTCTTCAGGCTGAAAGTGAGTGAGTTATTTGAAAACAAGATGATCTTTATATCCAGAGTAATTAACACAAATCACTATTAAAGCTAATTACACAGAGATACTCCTTTGTACCTTTGTTTATTCTTCCCCTTTTCTGTCACAATAGTGTTATACATATTATTTTGATACTTTTTGAAACTCACAATTATTTTTATTTATAAAATGTATGTTATTTTAATCATCTTATGAATTCAGCTTACTATGTGGTGGTATTCCCTACTCAAATACGACTTCTTTCAGCATCTCTGTTCTATTGCTGGTAAATGGATTACATTTCTGTATTATAGGCTTAATCATACACATGCATAAATCATTTTATAAATTGCTTTTCAGGGAAGTTAAGAGATGAAAAAGAAAGATGCAATGAAACTGTCTTTTATAATTACACAATTAGCTTCAATAATGGTCTCTGTTATTTCCCCCCAATCCAAATTTCCTTGCTTTCAAACATTGCCACTATTATATAGACTCACAGAATTAAAGAAGTTTCAGGTGAGAAACTCAAATCTACATAAAGATGAAAGTAAGACCAGAGAAGAAATAAATGAAGGTAAAGTACAACCTTTTGTATTGCTTATTCTTTTTTAAAAGATTTTATTTATTCATTTTTAGAGATAGGAGAAGGGAGGGAGGAAGAGAGGGAGAGTAACATCAATATGTGGTTGCCTTCGCACACCCCACACTGCAGACCTGGTCTGCAAACAACAATGTGCCCCAACTGGGAATCGAACCGCTGACACTTTGGTTTGCAGGTTGGCACTCAATCCACTGAGCTACACCAGCCAGCTCTCTTATTATTAATTAACCTAAAAACAATTGCTTAAAGTAAAATTTGTAACAAAGTATGATCTGATTATAACACATAGATCAAGTAAATGAATGATAGCAATATTACAAGGCACTGCATTGTAGAATTAAGAATACTCTAAGGTAACTGATAAACATAAAGTGGCATAGCACTATTTCAAGGTAGACATACGGTAGTTGTAAATATATATTGCAAACTCTAGGGCAGGAATTTAAAAGATTTAAAAGGAAACACAAATATTGAATCTTACAGCTCTGGAGGTCAGCTAACATCAAGATGTTGGTAGAGCTGTGTTTTTAATGGGTACCCTTAGGGCAAAATTCAATTACTTGCTTATTCCTTCTTCTAGAGACCAATTGCATTCCCTGCTGTGGCCTCTTCCTTAATCTTCAAAGCCAGTGGTATAGCATCTTCACATCTCTCTCACTCTGATCTTGGCTTACACTGTCACATCTTCTCAATACTCTTACTTCTCTTGTATGAGGATGCTTACAATTACATTGGGACCACTCAAATAATCCAGGATATATCCCCAGGCCAAGATCCTTAATGACATCTGAAAAATCTCCTTTGCCATGTAAGTTAACACATTCACGGGTCCTAGGGACTAAGTAGTGGGCATACTGGAGGAGCCATTATTCACATCACAATTATAATTAAGAAAGATAACATAAGCAGTACTTTAGTATCCTCCTGCATCCCTGTCCTTCCCACCCAGATAAGCACTACTCTGATTTTGAAGATAATGCAATAATAATTCTGCTTTTCTCTATATTTCTACCACTTAGGTATTCATGTCTAGATAACTTGCTTCATATTCAAGAACTGAGAATCAAGAAAAAATCTAACTGTGTTAGGAAAGGGTAAATAAAGACTAACAGGAATATATACACTGTAGAATCCATTCTCAGTTTCCATGAAGGTTTCCAAAAATCCCTGCTGCAAAAGCCATTGGAGGAGGTTACAGCAAGCCACACCAAGGTCAGGGCACCAGCCATACTTGTAATATGAACCAAGTACTGAATGTCTGGCAGAGATATGGTCAGGTTGAAAATGCATTTTATTCATAATTTAGAACTCCCTGTTCTGTTATCTTGATTCCCATGTTGCTTTTTGAGATCTTTGTTTTTTAAATATATATGCCTACTCAAGATTAAAGTTTGTTGAGCCTTTTGTACTTTAATGTACAAATTATTTCCTAACTACAGACTAATTTACACTTTTTACACTCATTTCCAATCGCATGTTATATTTCTGCATTCATTCTATGTGAAGCTGTGGGAAAGAGTGCTCTAATCAGACAATGATTCTCTTCTAAAGCATGCCTTGCCTGCAGAGTTTAAGAGGATTCAAGCATAAGGGCAGGCTATGTTATTTATTGCTTGCTGTTACCATAAGATGACTCCTCCTCCACCTAGAAATACTATTATTCTCCTGCCCCAAATTTCCATATATATCCATATATACACTCACACAGCAAACCCAGGGGCATCTGATACTTATCCTGGGCAAGTTCTTCAAGTACAGAGGGTTAATATGGTTTCCAGGGAAGCTGGTGTTTTTTGTGGTCAATAGAGGGTAGCAGAAAACTAGGTGGAAATTACTCTACTGATTGTGAAACTCAGCCTAATTTCCTATGGAGCAATCTAAGATGGATTTTATTATGAGTCAAATCAGTTGCCTAGAATAGGTTTTTAATGAAGGCATCAATAAGAATGGTGCAATGAAATTGGAGATGATTGTCAAGGACTAAATTTTTAAATGTTATATATCCATGAAATATTATATTGAAAAAATAAAGTCTTAATGGACCTTTAGAGACTTAAATAACAACATACATGCAAGAAAAAGTGATACGACAGACCATTATGAAACTTTCCAGTATCACTAAATGAATGAGGCTGAAATAGTGGGGAAAATATGGCTGTTTACATGTAACTGCAATACTTTGTTAGCTTTGATGGGGAGAGGAAAGCATACAAAATTACATCTCATGCATAGAAAGTACCTGATTTTTATGATTAGAACAGATGCATATACTTCTATTAACTCACATTTCTTTAAATGGAATCAGAGAGGAAATCTTGTTAGTAGAGTTCTGCCACTTAATATATAAAATATGTCTAAAATATCTTTAGAAATGAGTCAGATCTTTGAAGCTTCACTCTTTTGTCTAGACCAACAATACTAAGGCAAATAAATGAACTTGACATCAAAATGAAATCATCCTCACCTGCAGAGAAAAAGGCAAGGGGACTGAAAAATATTTTTGATATTTTATTTTCCACACTTTATAGCTGCAGTCAGAATAAATCCAGGCCTTCTTAATGGTTGGATAACTGAACTGAATTTGATGAAGCTACATGGGATCTTTGTGACCACAGATTCCCTTCTTGATGCCATTCAAAATACAATTATCTTTCGTTGATCACTAACTATGTCACAAGGATTATGCTAAACATACATATATTAGCTCCCTTAATCATAACACTATCTTTGTGACAAAGTCATAAACTTTATCCCCACTTAACAAATGAACATAGTTGTGTCCAATAAGGTAACTCACACCACAAGTCCAAACTAACAGCAAATCTTGTAGGTTCTACTTTCAAATTTTATCCAGACTCTTACCATTTATTTCCCCCTTTTTCACTGTTGTGCAATTGTTCCTTCCCCCATTACTCTACTATTTCTTAGCATCAATACTGCTACCAACATCATCCAACGCTTGGTAACTTTAACAGTCTTTTATCTAATCTTAAAACAACCTTATCATTTTCCTGTCAGGTTACTGAAACCAGAGGGCTGAATGACTGCCACAGAATAATTCAACTGTTTACTATCCTAACCAGAATGACCATACATGTATATTTATTCATTTCCAACACTCTGAAAGTATTTTTTTCAACATCGTGATTCTTGGTATTGTAAACTCAATGTCAATGTTTGAATGATAAAAAATGTTTTCAGCCCTGGCTGGTGTGGTTCAGTGGATTGTGTGCCAGCCAGTGCACAAAAGGGTTGCTGGTTCAATTCCCAGTTAGGGCACATGCCTGGGCTGCAGTTCAGGTCCCTGGTAGGGTTCACACAAGAGGCAACAACACATTGAAATTTCTCTCCTCCTCTTTCCCCCTTCCCTGCTTTATTAACTAATTAATTAATTACTTAATTAAATTATTTCATATTGAGGTTGTTTCTAGAGAGATGATCTGTGCTTTGAATGTTTCCTTTGTCTTTTTTGGGGGGGTGATTCAAAAGTTAAGAATGACTTTGTAGGAGGCATGTACCTGAATGTTATTATAAATATAAGGATGATTCTAATTAAGCTATTTTGAAGTCAAACAGACACAAAAGCAATTATATTCTGTATATCCTCAAAAGTACTCAAAAGAAAGTTTTAAATTCTCCATCATTAATAAATGCCTATGGAAAAATCGAATGCATGTACATTACAGTTAGAAGCTAAAGTACTGAACTTTGGATGTTCACTTATCCTTGGTGTACTGACTACTTGCTGCTGGGCTGTGCGGTTTTGTTTTTCTCTGCTTCTGGATCTTCTGCCACAACCATGCTCTACCCTATCCTCATTCGGAGTAAAAAGCATTCGAGCTTGATCCCCCTATTTATATTTGTTGGAGCTCGAAGTACTGGAGCAGTGCCCTATTGTCATGTGCCTGGCATGATTCAATCCAGATGTCTGTTGGGACAGAAAGAATAACCCACAACCCTGGAACAAACTTTGGCTCAATGATCAATCCAAATTCTATTCAGTGAATGTGGATTACAGCAAACTGAAAAAGAAGGTCCAGACTTCCAAATGAAATGTTTGACTATAAAGCTGCTTAGAATGAAGTTCATCCAGAAGCCATCCTCGCAATTTTCCACTTAACCGGAAAATATTCTCCCTCCAATGCATGAAATTATGTTGGTGTATTGTTTTGCAATTTACACTGATTAATCAATATTTGAAACTTGAAAAATAAAAGTAAAGTACTAAGTTCCATATTATATGTGTCCTTTTAATATAAATGTTAATATTGATATGGCTACATTTTAAAGCTTGGCATTTATTCATTCATACAAGCATTCATTCATTTTCTAAATTTCTCAGACCTCCGTGGATACACTGGCACCACTGCCAAGAAGACCACAGCCTGTTGTTCTTAGCTCTGCTCACCCTCAGCCCACCCCCCAGTTGTGGTTCCCCCAGGTCCTGATACCACCTGCTCTGATCCTGCCACTCCCCACCGTGTCCTAGCATTATGGGTCAGGAAGCTGCTGACAGGGCCTCCCCATGGAACCTCTGGGTTAGTTGACTCATCACGAGCCCTCAATGTCTGGCATTTATAGTCCAGTGAGGAATACAGGAAATGAATTTTATATATATAAAATTATATATATATATATAATTCATAAACATACATAAATGCATGTATGAATATTTATATATTTATTTATTTATGTAATCATTAAGTCAAAACAAACAGAAAAATTTAATCCAGAGATTCATTTTTAAGATAGTCATACTACTGGAGTACAAAACTAACTCTTCTATTATATTTTTGTCCTTCATAATTCATCTGGATTTCCTTCACTCTGCCACAGTTTATAAGACTTTATTGCCAGAATTGCCCAAAAGTCTATCTCTGATTATGCTGCACTGGATAATTATTCTTGTCTTCCAGGGAATGTTTTGTCATGAAATCCTGTGTGGGGATCAAATTAAACTTCAACAAGTTTCTAGGATATTATCTGAATGCAACAAAAATTGGCAAACAATTAGTTTTCTAACGCAGGCAGGTGAAAACATAAATACCAGCTATCTTCCACAGCTGGTACATACTTCGGTAACATGATTTTAGATGGGAAGAAATAATTTAGAGAATTATGATTTGGTTATCATATTAATTAATTATGGTTTCAACGGATTCTTTTCTTAGTAGAGGCTAATCTTCATGTAAGAGTGTGAGATATCAAAATATAACTTCATATATTTTCCAACTACTGAAAGAATTATCTCACAGGACAATTAGCATCTGCTGAGCTGTTCTAGTCTTCTCCTCAAACTGCTTCAGGGACCCGTTTGAGGAAAAAAAATTGAATAGTGATCTATAAAGGAAAAAGCACTGAAGTATAAGTAGCAATACCTGGATTCTATTCTCAGCTTTGCCTTCTAATATCTAAGTCAATTTACTTGAATTGCTTACCTTTTGAAGGCCTAATTTTCATGTCTTTAAAGATATGCCACTATACCTTATTATGAACAGTATTAAGACAAAGACCTAAGGTCCTCCTTGTAAGTGTGAGATAATTTTACACATCCAGACCACATTGGCCTTGCCTCTGGCAGATGTAAAACACACACACACACACGCACACACCCCAAAAGGCTGCTTAGAGCTGACTTCCAACAGTGAAAACTGGATCATAGCCAGAACAAGAACAAGAGAAGGCATATTAGAACTGCAAGTATGTGCTGTCACTCATCCAGAGATTGGCAACATTTTGTGATTATTTTGGGTAATATATCTATTTTTTGTAATCTTTTGAACTGAATTAACAATAAAGAAAATGTCTCCTTGGGAAAAAAGATAAAGATATAATATTCCCAAAACTTCATTGTGTGATGGTAATGACAGGTAACTATTTCTTTTCCTCTAAAATCATGTTTCCCAAGTGGATATCAGCTGTGGAAAATGATTGGTATTTATGTTTTCACCCACTTCCTTAGCAGATAGCAGAATAAAAGAGGGAGGAAACTTCATTAGAGTTGGAAATTAAAGACTAGCATAGTATTTTCCAAAATACTAAGGGATGCTTGTGAGGGAATGAATACGGTACCTCAGTGAAGAAAAACACATGGTCCTCCCTCAGCACATCCTAACTGAAAGAAAAAGGATTGGAAGTGAGAGTTGATTAGAAATATTGAGGGATCTAATGGCTAAGGATTATTTCAATGGTTACAAATTGACATTTGGAAGTACCTAATCACATGAATTACAAAACGAGCAGGACACAAGAGTTCTCCCAGACACTGGTAACAAGGTTCAAACCACTTACCTGCTGTATATTGAATACAGTATGTCAAAACATGCAGCTGAACATGAAAAATATTTTACTGACATAACACATCATATAAAAATTTCTTTCTATCATAAGAGAGCAGAGTAATAACAATATCCACACAAAAAGTAAAGGGATCAATAGACATTCATATTAATTTAGGTCAATCACAGACCTAGATACCTCTTTTATTTTTCTAAGGAAAATAAACATATACATAACAACCAAAATGATGTATTTGCATAGGTCCTCTAGTGTAAAAGAGATCTGACCCTAAATTCAAAGTAGATAAAAATATATTAGTTAATGCAGGAAAAAGAATGTGTATTTCTATCTAAATCTCCTCTTTAAACTCAGTATTATTTAGAGTGATTGGACACTATTAAACAACATGAGAAGAAGAAGGAATAAGCAGCAAAATAAAAAAAAAATTAATGAATGAATGAGAAGTAAAAAATTTAAAGTTAGGTTTTAAAGTTAGGAATAAATAATGCATGAATTTCTGGAGATTAAAAATTAAAAATTGCATATAAGAACTCTTACACAGAAAAAAACAATGTGGCAGAAGACAAATTCAAGGGACTTTGTAAGCATGCAGACAAAGAGTGCAAAAAGGTGGTAATTGTATGTTTGTAAACTCTTGCTGTATTTAAAAAAAAACTAAAAACACAGCATATTTAAAAATACATGTATTCATTATCTGACAGAGTCTAGATCCAGAAAGGGGACAGTCTAGCTGGATCCTCTGGATCTTTGTTTCTCACAGACTGTAATTTGCCTCTGATCTCACTTAAAATCTCAACTCAAGAAAATCCTGCTTCTTAGTTAATTTATGTGGTTGTTCAAAGGATTTATTTCCTTACAGGTTGTTGAACTGAGGCCTAACTCCCTCACAAGCTAT
Source organism: Mormoops blainvillei (assembly GCA_004026545.1). Classification (NCBI taxonomy): domain Eukaryota; kingdom Metazoa; phylum Chordata; class Mammalia; order Chiroptera; family Mormoopidae; genus Mormoops; species Mormoops blainvillei. The sequence goes on along the minus strand of PVJD01012666.1, from coordinate 934 downwards.
TGACCAGAAATCTCCCTTGATTCCTTGCCACATGGGCCTCTCCAGTGAGCATGGACAATGTGACAATTGACTTCATCAGAATGAGAAAAACGTGAGCAAGGTAGAAATGACAGTCTTTTGTAACCTAATAATAGAGCTAACATTCCATCCCTTTATTAGGCAACAACCTCTTTATTAGAAAACAAGATCCTTGTTAGAGCTTGAATTCAAGGCGGGGAGATTACACAAGGGTGTCAGTGTCAGGAGGCAGGATCATTAGGAACAATGCAAAAAAGTGACTTCCACAGTGATAATTCTAGTTAAAGATAATGACAATTTTATAAATATATATTTACATATAATTCACATATTCTGGGAACAAAAAATATTGGAAATAATGGAATATGGTTTTCAGAAATTTGTAATTTAACAGCTGGGTATATAACTACAGTTATGGTATATTTAGGCACTGGAAAGACAAAAGCTCAAAATTTTAACCAAATTTTTATAAATTATAAACAACCATTTAAGACTCTCATAAATTAAAAAAGTAAATGTGTAGTCTAATTCACCCAGAGGCAAACTAAAATCAAAGGTTTAAAAATGGTAAAGGAATAGTAAAAATATCATGGCAATTAAAATAGAAACCACTTACACCTGACATTTGTTAAAATCTGAATTATGAGAATCCTTGAAATATAAAATGCAAAATTAGTTTTGGAAGAGAGGGTAAATAATGTAAAATAAATAATTTCAGATAAAATATAATGGGTCCAAAACTCCAAATTATTTAAGAAAATAATTAGGAAATTAAAAAAGCATCGGAAGGAACTTAAAATGCTTAATTACCTATTCCCATTGGAAGTAGATAATACATACTTGTTACATTTGATTTTGCAAAACGAATTTGTAAGTTCAAGATTGTTTTGAAAAAAGTGAGCAAAATTAAGATTTA
>PVJD01012665.1:16130-38498 GCA_004026545.1 Mormoops blainvillei | reverse complement strand
GCTTTTTCTTTTTGTTGGCTTCAGATAAATTATGTGAATTTTATTAATATTTTCCAAGAACCAGCTTTTAGTTGCATTAATTTTCTTTTATTTTTTAAGATTTTATTTATTATTTATTTTTAGAGAACGAGAGGGAGAGAAACATCCATATGTAGTTGCCTCTCTCATGCCCCCTACTGGGGACCTGGCCCGCAACCCAGGCATGTACCCTGGCTGGGAATCAAACCGGCGACCCTTTGGTTTATAGGTCGTCTGTCAATCCACTGAGCCACGCCAGCCAGGGGACTGATTTTCTCTATTGTTTTCTTAGCCTCGATTTCATTATTTTCTCCCTTCTATTCTTTTAAGGATCATTTTGCTTTTTCCAGTGTCTTAATATGAGAAATTAAGTTGTCGATTTGAGATTTTTCCTTCCTTTTTAAGAAAGTCATTTACAGATATAAGACTGTCTCAAAGAATTAGTTCTTTTAGTATCTTGTGTCATTTTCAATCATCTCGAAGTATTTTTCTAAAATTTTCCTTTTAGAAAATATCGTTTAATAGTGTTAACTTCCATGAAACTTTGCAAATTTCCCAAATTTATTTTTTATTAATTTCTAATTCCATTCCACTGTGAATGGAGAATAGCCTTCTTTTTTTAATCTTTTAACATTTAACAAGGCTCACTTTGTGACCTAACATATGGTCTAGTTTAGAGAACGTTCCATGTCCATTGGAGAAGATTGCATATTTTCCCGTCACTTGTGGCCTATTCTGTCAATATCTGTTAGGTATAGCTGGTTTGTAATTTTGTTAAAATGTTTCTATTATCTTATTAATCTTCTGATGCTAAGACATAGAATAGTAGGAAATACTTTCTGAGTCATATTATCGGGGCAGCATTTCCTTGGTACCAAGACCTGGCAAACATATTACAAGGAGACATATTTATAGTCTAATTTACTCAGAAATATAGAACCGAAAATCCTTAAAACTGTAGGAAACTGAATTCAGCAATACATGAAAATGAGAAACATAATAACCAAGTAGAAATTATCCCAGGAATGCAAGATAGGTTAAATATTTGAATATCAATTTATTTTACCATATTAGCTAATTAAAAAATAATGTGGTCATTTCAATAAATAAAGAAAAAGTATTTGATAAAATTGAATATCTAGCCATGTCAAAATGTACCCGCCATCTTATGAAGAATTTTCCAAAGTTGATAATAGGTTTGTACAAAAACATTGTCATCACACTTAATGAAAAAAGACTACATGTTTCCATGCTCAGAATGACAAGGTTGTTTCTTCGCACCCTTATATGCTGCGCTGCACTGGAGACCTTAGCCTATACAATGAGGAAAGAGAAAGACAGTAAAAGAAAAAGTAAAGCCATTAATAATATTCTTGGACAATATAACCAGGTATATAGCAAATCAAATAAATCTTCAAAGAACTATTCAGCCTGCTAAGTGGCTTTAGCAGGAAACAAGGTCAGTATCATAATTCAATAATTTTTTTACATCTTATAAAAAATAATTAAAGTTTAAATTAAAATACTGCATAAATTACATTTTAGAACATAAAATACCTGGGAGTAAAAATACCAAAGTTATGCAATATTTATATGTTGAAAACTGAATAATAAGCCTATGAAAAGATGCTCTACATTGTATAACATCAGGGAAGTTCAAGCTGGAACAACATTGAGACACCATGACATACCTGCTAGAATGCATGTGGGTCAACAGGGATTTTGCCCCACATGGGCAAAATATTTTTTAGGGGGGATTTTTATTCATCGCTGGCAGGAGTGCAAAATGGCTCAGTCATGTTGGAAGGTAGTTTGGCAGTTTCTTACATAATTAAACGTATCTCAGTGTATGATTCGGCTTTTGTGCCCCTTAGTATTTACCCGAGAGGAAAATTTATGTCCACGTAAGAAACATCACACAAATACTTGTGCCAGCTTTATTCAAAATTATCAGAATTTGGAAACAACCATGATGTTTGGTGAATGAATAAATTCTGGTCCTTCCAGATAATGGAATATACTTAAGAGCTAAAAGTAAATGAACTATCAAGCCATGAAAACAGATGGAGTGTCTTCAGTGCATATCACTGAGTGAAACAAGTCAATCAGAAGGCTAAATGCTGTACGATTCCAACAATATGACATCCTGGAGAAAGAATATGCGTACATTATGAAGACAATAAAAAGATTGTGGGTGTCTGGGGTCGTTGGCAAAAGAGATAAATAGACAGGTCACAGAGGACTTTTAGAGCAGTAAAAGTACGTTGTATGATATTATAATGATAAGTATATATCACCATACATTTGTCCGACAAACAGAATGTCCACCACCAAGATGAAGCCTAACTTCAACTGGATTTTGTGTGATTCTGATGAGCCAGTGTTGGCTTATTCTTGATAAAAAATATATCATTTTGTTGAGTGATTCTTTTTCTGCTTTTACTGATTTATAAATCACATATAACACTGTGTAAGTTTAAGACGTAAAATGTGTTGATTTGATGCACATGTAAAGCAAAATGACTGCCACTGAGCACTAGCTTCTACCTCCGTCACAGAACACACTTAACAGTTCGTTATGTCCTGAGAACACAAGAGCTTTTCTCTTAGCAAGGCCCAAGTATATAACTCTAAAGAACTGATTTTTGTTTTCATTATTAACCTTAGACTAGAGTTAATAATTAGTGTTGTTATTAGAGTTAAATAAGTATATAATACAATATTATTAACTCTAACTACCATGCTGTGCATTCGAGCCCCAGAAATTATTTATTTTATAACTGCAAGTTTGTACTCTTTAACATCTAACTCCCCATTTTTCTCACCACCCAGCGTCTGGTAACCACCACCCTACTCTGTTTCTCTCAGTTTGGTGTTTTTTTTTTTAGATTCCGCATGTAAGGCAGTATTTGTCTGTCTCTCTCTCTCTGTCTTTTTTATTTTACTTGGCCTAATGCCATTCCAGGTCATTTGAAATAGGAAGTCTACTTTTAGTATCTGCAGACTTCTTGCCTTTGAAAGGTGATACTTGATAAACTGATAGTGAGTGATTGCTGAACTTCTAGAAACAAGATTATCCCACTGAGAGCAGAGACATTACATGTTAGAAACACTTCTCAACATCTGGATTTCTCAGCATAAGTCACATCAGGAAAATGCTTTGAGGTTTGTCGACCATGTGAAATAGCCAAGTCATAGAGGATTAAAAAATGTTCCTTTTCTCACCTCCAGGTGGTTTATTGACTGAGAGTTTGGACTGCTGCCTGCTGCCCACACTGACCGACTCATGTAGGTTCCTGCGTCTCCAACCCATCGGTACAAGGAGCGTGTAGCATCACCCACACAAGTCTAATACTTAACTGTGAGCAATTTTTTCTCCTTTCTTTCTTATTGTTTGGATTGGAACACTGACTTTACACTGATATCTTTTTTGAGGTAAATAAGGAGACTAAATGTGTGCATACCTCCTTTCAGTGTGTAGCCAAAACCAGATACACTAAAGGGGAGAACGAAAACGAAAACAGAAAAAAACCGGGTTGGCCACCACTAGAACTTTCATGAACACTGATAGATGTTAAGTTCTGATATGAGAGTTAAGTGTGATGTTAGGAGCTGCAATAAAGGGATTGTGTCTTAATGTAAAAGTTGTAATTCTGTTCCAAATATCAGTCAAAACCAAGGTGGAGAAATGGCTGTCCCAAAGCTAAGGAATGCAGATTAATATTTTGAGGCAATCAGAAAGATCCTGAGAGAGCAATACCAATCGGAACTTACATAAATCCTACGTAGGGCACTGGGCCTCTCATTGAGATTGGAATAATTTTTAATTAGCTCTATTTGTAACCTAAGGGACAAGGTGATGTACAGTAAGACAGCTCATGAAGAGGCTACTGTCTGTGTGTTCACATGTCTGTGTGTGTATTTATCTATCTTTCAGAGGGTTATAAGAACACAAGTTGAGAAAAATAGTGGCTATCATCATGGAGAAGTGTGTCAATTGCCAGGCTCAATTTCTGTCTTGGTTCTGATGGCAAGCTTCCATTTCATTCCATTGAATTAATGTGCCAATACCAGGACAGATTAATGCCAGTTATGGGGCTTTCAGAGTTGAATGCAAGCCCATGAAACTTCAATGCTGTGGGACTGTCAAATGTCCACTCCAATAATCACATAAATATATAGCTGAGAACCTACATTTCATCTAACAAAATGCATGTGAATTCTCATGATCAATAATTTACATAAACAGATGGCCTATGTAGCTTACGGTTCTGAATCCTGGATACACATTTCAGTTATCTGAGGATTTTTAAAAATTCCATTGGAGTGTCATTCTATGGTAATTCTTATGTACAGTTATGGTGAAGAGCCCCTTTCTTAGAATATTAAAGAAATATCTTTAATTCCACTCTTCTCTACAGAAGGAGTGGAAAACTGCCTCTCTAGAAGTGCTTCAGCATTCATCTGCTGACCTGTTAACAAATTCTTATAACAGTTTACACTAATAAAATTTAATATTATTGAGACCTGACTATAACCCAAGTTCTATAATACAAAATTTGCCTATATTATAGCTTGTAACCTTAACATTAAGCAAAGAGGTTGAGTGCTATTATATTGTCCATTTCAGTAATGAAGGGAATATAAGTTACTTGCCCAAAACATCTCAACTAGGGATTGGGAGATAGAAGATTAGAATTCAGTATTCTCTGATTTCATTGTTGCACACATACTACACTATACCTTTATTTAATGCTTAATATTTAAGAAACATGATTTAAATAGCCATCATACCTTTGGTATTCCAGGGATAATTTTCCAAAATCATTTATTTGTTTAAGATTGTATAGTATAAAATTGATATCTTAAGCCTTTACAAATCATTTGTACCTTGACCAAAGAAATAAATGTAGAGTATTATTCCATTGTATAAAACAGAGAAAAACAATTATATTGTCAGCTCAGCTATTTTCCATTAAACAAATTAAGTATTAATCAATATGTGACAATTTACTCAGTGCTAGCAAATACTCAGATAAATCCGGCTCAAATTAAAGAATCTTTCACACTTTACAAAACTAATTAGAATTTTGATAGCTATTCCAAAACAACTAATAGCAACTGAAATATCAAAACTGTGAACTTCACCTAAGCAAAACAAAACAAAACAAAAAGGTAATGGACCTAAAAGAAAATACCATAGTGTATTATGTACTTAGCTGACACACCTGTTGCTGTCTAAAATTCATCAGATCACTTTAGACGTTTTAACTTACAAGCCCTAAGGATTTTATTGTTAACTTTATAGAAAATTTTTTAAAAAACAAATAAATAAAACAAAAAGAAATTTAGGAGGGGCTGCAGTTGTTTTTTTTTTTAACTACCAACAAATGAGAAGATTAGAAAAGTTATTTAAAATTGAAATGCTGCACGCTGATGTAGGAGAGTGTTCATGCAACCAATCAGTTTAAGGTATTGACCTCGAACTCAAATACGTTCAGGGGGCCAGGAAAGTAGTGTAAATGTGGCCACTATAGGAGCACTGAAATGACAACCGACAGCCTTATTGTTAAGGGAATAGGAAGGACCAGTGAGACACTAGGAGAAGAAATGCAGTTTTAACCTGTATTTTCTGTTTGTGAATAAAGACAGGTTTTTTATTTTGAAAGAGAATTTAAAGGCTAATATTTTAAGTAATTTTTGAATTTTGTTTTTAAATATTAACAATAAATGCACATATTGATGACCCCTTGAAAGCCAACTCCATCTGGACCAAACTACTCCCCTATTCTCCCAAACATATCTCTGGCTAAGTATAGTCAGCTCATATCTGCTAACGATACCTGATTTTGCACATATTGTTTGCAATGCTACCTCAGTGATATTACACTGATAACTTAAAATTAAACATCATAAAACTATTTACAACATAGAAATAAATACAGTCCATAAATATCCACTTTCTTGTCCTTTTAGTATTTATTTCTAGAGAGCTGGTTTAATAACACATCGCTGTTAGGGATTTGATTTGTTCCACAGGGTACCAATTTGTGTCATTGCTGTATCAGGCATGGTGTATTTGTAAGAACATTTGGGCCACACACCTCCAAAGAAATACTGATTTTGACACCCTTCTATGGATGGGCACATTTTTGTTAAGAACCTAGAAGTACAGTAGAGAGATTTAAGTACCATCTTCACTCTACAAGGCTGAAAGAAGGCACCTGATCTTGAAGACATCAGGATGCTTGGGAAAATGGGAAGCTTTTAACGCCAGATCTGAACTTCTGTGACTGAGAGAATGGAAACAATCCAAAGGCTTCTCCCGCTCAAGATGAAGAAGGAAAAGTGGGGCAGATGCATCTAGAAGAAAGGCCTGAGTGATCCCCAAAATCTACAAATGAGCTGCCTGGAAGAGGGGACTGCATCTTCAAATGCAAAGAGAGAAATGCAAGGCTTGAAAGAAAATGAAGAATCAAGGAAATATAACAACCCAGAAGAAATACAATAAAGCTCCAGTGGATGACACCCTCCAAAATAAAGATCTACAATTTGCCTGAAAAAGAATGCAAAATTATTATCTTATAGAGGCTCATTGAACTATAAAAGAACACTTATAGACAACTAAACAAAATCAAGAAAATCACACATGAGCAAAAAGAGATGTTCAGCAGAGAAATAGCAACCAAAAAAAGACCAAATAGCAATTCGAGAGATAAAGAATGTAATAATTGAACTGGAAATTTCAATAGAGAACATCAACAACAGACTTCCTAAGCATAAGAAAGAATATGCAGACTGAAATTAGATGATTGGATAATTTGAAACAATCCAGTCAGAGGAACAAAAAAAATGAAAAATAAGTAAAGGATCCCTGCATGACTTATAGAAAGCCATCACACAATACAATATACAATATAAGGGCATTTGCATCTCAGAAGGGCAAAGAAATAGACAGGATCATAAAGCTTATTGAAAGAAATAATAAGAAAAAGCTACCTAAATTTGGGGAAGGAAAAGAACATTCAGATACATTATGTCCAAAGACCCTCAAAGAGGCTGAACATCAATAAATCTTCCAACACATACAAAGGGGGACCTCAAAATGGAATTTATTTATTTAAAAATGTGCATTTATTCTTACGTTTAAACTTCAGTTCCCTTCAAAGGACTCTCCATTTGATGCAAAACACCTATCAAGATTTTTTTCCACTGCTCAAAACAGTTTTTCACGAGTCAATCTTGATGTCTTTTAGTGCTCCTGCAGTTTTTTGTTTCACCTCTTCCACATTGGCAAAACGTTTCCATTTGAGGACTTTTTTCATCCTGGGAAGCAAAAAAAAAAAAAAGTTGCTCAGGGTGAGATCAGGTGAATAGGGATGCGGGGCCCAGGGATCATGCTGTTTTTGGTCAAAAACTGATGAACACTCAGCGTGGTGTGGGGCACGTGCGCTGTAAATCACCATCATGAGATGGGCAAATGCTTTGGAAGAGTCCTCAAAAAACGTCCACGGAAGCTGAACACGGCCTCTCACAACAAGGCCAGTTGGTGCACTGATACAGATGGGCTCCTGGAACACTCAACTAGTGGGGGAAGCCTGTACTACAAGGGACCCACCCTCCAGAAAGTAATTCTGGTTTTTGGGGGGGTCCCCATCATACATGACAAAAGTTAATGTCAAGTAAAATTTTGAAGAAACGGGAAAAGAAACATGTAACATTAAAAGGAACACCAATAATACTCTAAGTGAGTTTCTCCGTAGAAACCTTGTATACCAGGCAAGAGTAGGATGATAAATTTCATGTGCTGAAAGAAAAAAAAAAAACTACCAACAAAGAATACTTCCCTCAACAAAGTTTGTCCTCTAAGACTAGGAACAAAACAAGAGTGATCACTTCTGCCACTTCTATTCAACAGAATACTAGAAATCCTGGCCAGAGGACTCGGACAATAAAAAGAAATAACAGGCTTACAAATTGGAATAAAACAAGTAATACTGTTTCTTTTGCAGATGACTGATCATATATGTAGAATACCATAAAGAATCAACCATAAAACTTTTTAAAGTATATTTTATTCATTATACTATTACAGTTGTCTGAATTTTTTTCTCCCCTTTATCCCCACTCTGCCCTGTAATTCCCCACCCTCCAGCATTCCCCCCCACCTTAGTTCATGTCCATGGGCCGTACACATAAGTTCTTTGGCTTCTCCCTTTCCTATACTGTTCTTAACCTCCCCCTGTCTATTTTGTGCCTACCAATTATGCTTCTTATTCCCTGTACCTTTTCCCCCATTCTCCCCCCTCCCTGCTGCTAACCCTCCATGTGATCTCCATTTCTGTGATTCTGTTCCTGTTCTAGTTGTTTGCTTAGTTTGCTTTCGTTTTTGTTGTCTTAGGTTCAGTTGTTGATAGTTGTGAGTTTATTGTCATTTGACTTGTCATAGTTTTGATCACCTTTTTTTTCTTAGATTAGTCTCTTTAATATTTCATTTCATAAGGTCTTGGTGATGACGAACTCCTTTAACTTGACCTTATCTGGGAAGCACTTTATCTGCCCTTCCATTCTAAATGACAGCTTTGCTGGATAGAGTCATCTTGGATGTAGGTCCTTGCCTTTCATGACTTTGAATACTTCTTTCCAGCCCTTTCTTGCCTGTAAGGTTTCTTTTGAGAAATCAGCTGATAGTCTTATGGGAACTCCTTTGTAGGTAACTGTCTCCTTCTCTCTTGCTGCTTGTAAGGTTCTCTCCTTATCTTTCATCTTGGGTGATGTAATGATGATGTGCCTTGGTGTGTGTTTCCTTGGGTCCCACTTCTTTGGGACTCTGAGCTTCCTGGACTTCCTGGAAGTCTATTTCCTTCACCAGGTTGGGAAAGTTCTCCATTATTTTTCAAATAAGTTTTCAATGTTTTGCCCTTCCTCTTCTCCTTCTGGCACCCCTATGATTTGGATGTTAGAACATTTAAAGTTGTCCCAGAACTTCCTCAACCTCTGCTCATTTTTCTGAATTCTTGTTTCTTTGTTCTGTTCTGTCAACCATAAAACTCTTAAAAGTAATAAAAAAATTCAGTAAAGCTGCATGATATAATATCAGTATATAAAATTTAGTTATTCTTTCTAAATACTAACAATAAATCACTTCAAAAAGAAATCCTACTTTTGATAGCATTGAAAACAATAAAATATGAATAAATTAACCAAAGAAGTGAACAATTTGTGCACTGAAAACGATAAAACCTTGATGAAAAATTGAAGAAGGCACAAAAAAATGAAAGATATCTCAGGTTCATGAGTTAAAAGAATTAGTATTGTTAAAATGTCCATAGTACCCAAAGCCATCTGTAGATGTACTGCAATTCCTATTAAAATTCTACGGGTATTTTCAGCACAGACACCTACAAAGAGGTAACTCTATGAGATGATGAGAATGTTAATTAGCTTGATCATTTCCCAACAATTTGTATATCAGATTATCAAGTTGTACAGCTTAAAGTCTGTGCAATCAAAGTCTCCTGGAAATATTGGTGCAAGAGTCTATTTCTTTGGTTTAAAGAATCACCTTGACCCATTAACAGAATTAACAATGGAATTTATAGGAGAGATTACATGAGACAACTTAAAGTTATAAAGTAAATAAAAGTAGTTGAACACAAAATACAAAACAAAATGTATCTGTATTCAAATAATGTCCTCTATGAAATGTACTCTCATATTTATATTATATATGTACTATGTATGTATATATATAATGAATGTGTGTACAAGTCAATAGAGAGATGTACAGTTTGATTATTCTGCCTCCTGACTAACCTTTCCTTCATCACTTAGTAAAGGAGAAGTTAGACGCCCAAAGATAAAGGAACTTTGTTCAGTTGGTCACGGGACACATACCAAGGTGCTACAATCTTCATTTCTTCCCATTTTCAAATAAATGTAACAGAAAAGACAGTTATATAAAGAAAAGTAACATGTTTTTTTTCTTTTTACCATAAAAGGTATTATTGTGGTCTGACAAAAATCTCTGAATTTTTAAGTGCTACACATGTTTCTGTGCACATCTGAGGAGGGAAATGAAGGGCCGAGCATTCCAAACTTCATTCGAGCTGTGGGGATGGAAAACATGGAAAAACCAGGCAACCAAATGCTCGTTTTCTGCATAGGAGGGTTTCTTTTTGTTTTTTGTTTTTAGTCTAAATTACCTATATTACTGCTTCACCCCTCTGCTTTTCTTTGCCTGTGAAGGCACAGTCTTAATGTGTTTTATGTCAAATCACGTCTATGGCTTTTAAAGACTGTCAGTTTTAATATGCTTAGTTTGCTATGCTTGGATTCTGCCAATTTTATCTGCCATACATAGCAGCTTTTACATCCTTTACGTCTCTCCTATATTAGTCATGCGTCAGTATAAACAACATGCCATAAAAGAGCAGACGGCACAGTTAAGATAGAATCATTATGCAAATAGGTTATGGCACGCTTTATATGTGAACGGCTTCCCTAAAGAGACCTAATGGGATGACTGACCTATAAAGCATTTAATTTGTTGTTAGCATTTCATTTAATTGTCTTGTAGCTCCTCCAGGAATAAAACTTTTAATTGTAAAAACTTCTGAATGACACAATGGTTAATTCCTTTTCCTGTAAGTAACAGGTTTCCTCATTGTAGAACACAAAATTGTATACTATCATTTTATAACGGCTTCTCTGGTATGGTTTTTAAACTCTAAGATAATGAGAAGATCTAGAGTAGTTTAAATAGATCATTTCTTAACTTGTAAAAGCTTGTTTTAGGAAATGATTGTCTTACTGATGTGCACACAATTCTATGATCACAAAAGAGGGAAGACCATGAATATGGAGAGGGTATAATTCTTCTGTAAGAATATAATGGTTTTTTCCTGTAGTACAGATGCCTTTTGCAGTGTGGAATCTATATTCTAACATTTGGTAACGAATCAGATGGTAAATATATCAGAAGCTATAATGTTAAGACATTTCCGGCTGTTAATATCAATTTTTAAGAGTGTTCACTTTTTCCCACACACTTTATTTGCCTGATGTTTGGAATTTTTCAGATACTCAGCCAATATCACAATTTTTTTTGTATTTTTATATTTTAAACTCCTCTTCATGAATTTCTTTGGGCCAGTGACCCAGACAGGTGGACTCAAGGAAAAATATTGGGTTCCAGTAACAATGGGGAGAGCCTAACTTTTGCGTAAATGCTGGCAGGTAAGAGATGAATCGAAATAAAGAAGTAAACATTTGTAAACATGTGAAATTTGACCTAGTTTTTAGTTGATCTGTCAGTCTGCTGATCTACTTCTCTATCCATTGTTAAAAAGACACATCTGCCCAGGTCCGTACATAGGCACAGAAAAAATGTCCGTCAGGAGATGAGATGACCCAAAGCTCTAACAATACATAGGTAAGACCGTTGGTGCCGCGTCTAAGTCCATGTGCTATCTCCCGGTTTCTTAGCAAGCTTTGTGCCAAATATTTGGACCAGCAAAGGCTAGAGCTCGCCCTTAGGTACTGGATCTACTGCCTGCAGCCAAATACTGACAAAAACGAGAGTACAAGGTCTAAATCTTCAGCATCTTTCTCTGGAAATAGAAAAAACAAAACAGAACTATGAGGCTGTGCTGATTACATGATATATGGAGCACAGTGGAAATTAAAAATAAGGGGATTCTTGCCCAGAAATTAAAAGGAGCCGGCCCTGGCTGGTGTGGCTCAGTGGATTGTGCACTGACCTGTGAACCAAAGGGTCGCCGGTTCAATTCCCAGTCAGGGTACATGCCTGGGTTGTGGGCCAGGTCCCCGGTAGGCGGAGCATGGGAGGCAACCACACATGGATGTTTCTGTCCTTTTCTTTCTCCCTCCCTTCCCCTCTCTCTAAAAATAAATAAATACAGTCTTAAAAGGAGCTCTTGTAAGTGGGCCAGTTCCACGTAGTTAAGCCCCAGCTTCACGAAGCTGGCTCCAGAGGTATAGAATTGAATCTCTGACTTTACCTGAAATTGCAGCCTTTCTAGGATCCTTCCATGTCCCGCCTCTTCCCTTGATGATTTTCCTAGGGATGCTCTCATAATAAATCAGTTGCACCTGAATCCTTGACTCGGCATCATCACTCCGAGCATTAAATATCTTTACAGCATTACTCTGAGGTCATGTTCAATTAAATGCCAAATAATACACAGTTTGCTGCATTTGGCACCCAATTAGAGAGAGTACACCCCACCAAAATACTAATTTTTCTAAAGTTTCTAATGCTCATTATTTTAATAATATTGAATCAAGCTTACGATTGAAATGAACAAATAAATAAAAAATCTAACCGCAGTATGTTCTCTTTATCCACAGTAAAATGAGAAGCTGGCTGGTAAAGTTTCCTCAAAGTGTTTACTTCCTCTGAGTATTTCAGGGCTTTAAAGAAAGTAGTAATGAAAGTTTTCATATCCCCATAAATGCTCCAAAGTGCTTCAAGAGATGTTTGTAGAGAATGTTTTCACTGTCAAAATAACCATGGCGAGCGTTAAAGAGGCTGGGAGGCGTATTTAGCACATAGAAAATGTGAGCCTCTTTTGAGCTATTGAATTGGATTGTCACTCTTTTTACCGCCATGAATTTAATCTTCTTATTCTCCCCACTTCAAACGATTCATCTCAATAGGTATAGGGAACGTATATGGAAACCCCAATGGCTGGACTCAGTCTGTGAAGAGACAAATCATGGGCCTGACTAAAGGAAGGGTTTAGTCATCAGAGGAATTTCAGGCTGTCTCCCAATGGTCATCAATACAAAGATGATTTCTCCAGGTTATACTGGGCTAGCGAACAAAAATAACATGTGGTGGCCTTAACTAGTTGGGTAACACGTGAGTTCGGTGTGGGGGTCCTGCTGGAGGTAGGAACCACAAACCAGTACCACCCTATCATTTAAAAGTCATGAGCACAATAAAGCCCTTTTTGCATGGGGAGGCTTTCTAATCTTTATCGAATTGCTAGTTCCCTTAAACTCACCTCTCTGTACAATAGTATTGGTATTTCTTCCTAGCCGTGGGTTAATAGGTTAAAGAATTAGAATTCAAAAGAACAATACAAACCAAAAAAAAAAGAACTGAAAATCGGTATGCCTTTTGAAGGTGTCTTACCTATGCACAGCGTTCTGTTCATACATAACACATGACTGAACTGGTAAAGTAATGGATCGGAGACAGAGCCCAAGAGACTCCTTATGTGTATGATATCTGGCTTCTACCAATGATCGACTGATGTGTCATAACTCGTCAGAATCAAGTGTGGGGCACGATGTGGACCGGACACCCGCAGTGGGGAATAAGGAAAATCTTTACATCGTAGCAAACTTCATGTGATCCGGGACTTATTTCTTTAATACTTATCTTAATTTTAGCTTCCCTAGGAAGTACATAAAATAATCTTATAGCTTACAAAGCATAAACTTGAACATAAAATGACAGAGTTACAAGAAATGACTGAATTTCTCTTGCATCCATTTGTGCAATCACTTGAAGAGGTGGATAAATCACGTCGATTAATTTTATGTAGCCTGGTGGCATTCAGATAAAAAAATAAGAAAAATATGCATGTTAATCAAGCCCAGCTGTTACTCGTCATAAATGTGTCAGTGGAATTGAAAAAATGTACTTACTCTGCCTGCATAGACAAGTGTTCATAGGTTCTCAGAACTTCCAGGTAAACTGATTTTTTAAAGCTTTATTAATTTATTTATAGAGAGAGGGGAAGGGAAAGACAGAGAGAGGGAGAGAAACAAGCCATCGGTTGCCTCTCAAACACAACCCAACCCAGACCAAACCCAGGAAGGTGTCGTGACCGGGAATCAAACTGGCAACCTTTAGCTTTGCGGAACAAGACCTAACCAATTGAGCCACTCCAGCCAGGGCCCAGGTAAACTGACTTTTATCTCAGGCTCCAATTTTCTTATCATAAACTCTCATTTGCTGCTCCTCCTCCAAGGAACCACTGATTGGCTATTTCATAAGTGCACTTCCACAGCCCAGTCTAGAACACCGAGTAGTTTCAATCCGTCGTGTATATTTACCCCGGCACTACTGCGGAAAAGCCTCATGTTCTTGCAACCCACCAAGCATGAGTCGCTACGGAAGCTCTCTTGGCCTACATTAACAGTCCACAAATTACCTATTTAATCAGTTGGAGGGTTTTTCTCAGATGTTGGCCACTAACAGTTTAGAGGTCAAAAAAAAATTATTCCAAGGTAGCTAATTTCTAAATAAAACTCCACATGGACCACATGCCAAAATGTAGCGAAACAGGTTGCAGACCCCGAGCGAGGCAGTGGTAGCTGGTATACGTTTTAAAAAGCATGTATAAAACACTCAGTAGCGACATGATTCAAGGTATGAAGTATTTTATCAAGCATGGCGGAGCCACATGAAGTTCAGAATTTACTTTTTTATAGTCTTCATACTATTTTAAGGAACCATTTTGATGAATTTTCTCTAAGTGCATTATATAATTGGAGGCATTTCTGTCATCTCTTCAAAACTCTCTGCCCCTTATATGGTGCCAACAGCCTCAAGCATAATGGAACCAGGCAGCCTCCATGGGGAGATGATTTGACTTTTGTAGATCAATAGCAGTCAGTCACGTGTCCCTTGCTTAACCTCGTGTTAAATGCTCAAATCTAACTTCAAATGGGCCTCCGAAAAGCTATTTTCATTATAAATGTATTGAAAAATCCATAAACATTTTTTCTAAACTTGACCCTCAAGGGGAAAAACTACCTCATAATAAGCCATTTATTTTTAGCAGCAATAAGACTGGCATACACCCGCCTCTCCTTTCCTGGAGGCATAATATAGTTTAGCGTTATGCATTTTCTTTGCTTTTCCTTTAGAAAGATTTCCTTTATGATACCTCCAGATTTCCCATTATGTTGGCAGTTAATTCTTTTTTCCCCAGCAAAAAGGGGCATGCTATTATTTTTTTAACCATGAAGTAATTTGAAAAGCAATAGAATATATTTGCCACCTTTCTTTAGAATGAATGCATTTATACCTCTCAATGGCTTATCTGTGCTAAATGCACAAAGATAAGTGGGTTTGTCTTTGCTATGAATAATTGATCTTGCTAACAAAGGAACTCAAGGGCTCCCTTGATTCTAAAGAGAGCTCAAGCAAAGGATGTTGGATGGAGAACCTTATTATCACTACTATATCTCCTTCTATTTTATAAAAAGAAACAAACATGTTTGGGATGAAGCGCTTTGTAAATTGAATTGAATGTTTAGTAATAAGATTTTTAAAAAACTGGTTCTGTACTGTATCACAGACAGATAATTTTCTAGTTTTGAAAAGGCAATTTGTACAAATCATTCTAGTTGCATTTAGAAAAAGCAGAAAATTTCTTTTATGTTGTTTGAGTTGTGAATTCCATTTAATACATAAAGTCAGTTACTTATAGTGATGGATTTCTTTTACTTGGCGACTAAATTAAGGTACCCCGAGTGTTCAAAAAAATCCTATTTTACTGACCGATATCATTTTGCTACAGTAGTCCCTATTATTTTTTTCTCTCATATTTGCCTCTGAGCTGTAGCTCTGACCAGCAAGATTCCCTATGGAGATTAAGAAATAATGAAAGTAGATATTATAGTTTGGCTAAGATAACTTCAGAATAGAAAAACTTCAACAATAGTATAGGGAAAGTCATCGTTTAGAAGACTTGGGGTAAATGTGTGTTGCTCAAATACAACCATTTATATAAAGCAGTGTTGGCTGTTGAATTTTTTTTAATTATTTTTTTATTGTTGTTCAAGTACAGTTGTCTCCATTTTCCTGCCACCGCGTTCCTCTGCCCCACCTACCCCCACCTCCCACCCTCAATCCTTCCATCTGGCCTTGTCCATGGGTCCTTTATACATGTTCCTTGACGACCCTTCCCCTTCTTTCCCCCCTTATCCCCTTCCCACCTCCTCTCTGGTCACTGTCAGTTTGTCTTTATTCCTGTGTCTCTGGTTCTATTTTACTTGCTTGTTTGTTTTGTTGATGAGGTTCCACTTATAGGTAAGATCGTATGGTATTTGTCTTTCACTACCTTTCATTATCTCACTCAGCATAATGCTCTCCAGTTCCATCCATGCTGTCGCGAAGGGTAGGACCTCCCGCTTTCTTTCTGCTGCGTAGTATTCCATTGCGTGAATGTACCACAGGTTTTTTTGATTCACTCATTTACTGATGGGCACTTAGGCGGCTTCCAGCACTTGCCCATTGTAAATAATGCAGCTGTGAACATGGGGGTGCAGAGGTTCGTTTGTATGTTAAATTTTATCTCCCCAGAAATTATGTTAAAGACCTAACCTCGGAGCTAGAGACTTCATGTTTGTATTCACCCAAAATTTATATGTTGAAACATCACCCCCAGTGTGTTTTTATTCAGTTTGGAGCCTTTGGGAAGTGAGTACATCATAAGGGTGGAGCCCTCATTAATGGAATGAGTGCCCTTGTGAAAGAGACACCAGAGAGATCCCGCTCCCTTTTGCCACATTAAGAGACAGAGAAAAGAGAGCTGTCTATGAACCAGGAGGCAAGATGTCACCAGATGCTGCATCTGTCTTGATCCTGAACCTCCCAGCACCCAGAAGTGTGAGAAATATCTATTGTTTATAAGTCTATCTACGGTATTTTTGTCATAGCAGCCAAATGGACTAAGACATCTGGGTACCTGTGAATGGGACCTTATTTGGAAGTAGGGTCTTTCCAGATGTCATAAAGTTAAAATAAAATCATATTGTATTAGAGTGTGCCCTAAGACCAACATCATTAGTTTCTCTATTAGAAGAAAAGAGAAGACACAAAGAAATAGAGAGGTGCACAGGAAAGGAGGCCATGTGGTAAGAAAGAAGGCCAACGCGGCTGTAAGCCAAGAGCACCAAGGATTGCCATAAGCGCCAGAAACTAGGAGAGAGGCATGGAATAGTCTCCCTCAGAACCCCCAGACAGACCACGCACTATTGACACTTTGATTTCAAATGCCTGGCCTCCAGAAGTGTGAGGTAATTGATTCGTATTGTTTTAAGTCACCCAGTTTGTAGTGACGTCTTATGGAAATCCTAGGAAACTACTACAGATTTTGATATTGAGAGTGGAGTCCTGTCTTAACAAATACCCAAAAGTATGAAAGTTGCTATGCTATGTTTCATAATAGGAAGAGGCTGAAGAATTTTCATGCGCATGAAAATAAAGTGAAACAAAATGCTTAGATTGCCTTGTAGAAATATGTACAATTAAGCTTCTATTGTCTTAAGGAATACATATTGTACCCTGGCTGGTGTGGCTCAGTGGACTGGGTACCGGCCTGTGAATCAAAGGGTCACCGGTTCAGTTCCCAGTCAGGGCACATGTCTGGGTTGTGGGCCAGGTCCTCTATAGAGAGCATGCGAGAGGCAACCATGCATAGATGTTTCTCTCCCTCTCTCTCTCCCTCACTCCCTCTCTCTCTAAAAAATAAAATAAATTAAATATTTAAAAATTGCTAAGATGCAATTATTTAAAAAACACATATATCATCATATACATACATATCATCACGAACAGAATTCTGTTAGAAATATGAATATTAAAGGTGTTTCTGCTGGGGTCTTAGACAGAAATGAGGAACCTGTCCTTAGAAACTGGAGGAAAGGGTGATCCTATTATAAAGTAACAGAAAATCTGACTGAAGTATGTTCTACTGTTGTGTGGAAAGTCGAACTTGTAAGCTAAGGAGATTGTCAAGGAAAGTATTGAAAGTGTAGCCTGGTTTCTCCTCACTGATCATAGTCAACTGTAAGGAGAAAGAAATAAATTAAGAAAGGAAATGTTAAACAAAAGGAACCAGAATTCGATGATTTGGAAAATTTTCAGTCTATCCATATTGCAAAAAGTAAGAAAATGGGCACTGGAGAGAACACCAAGTATGTGGGTGGGAAAACTTGCTGGACCAGTGAGATGTGTGGCTTATGGATTCCATCAAACATCTTCGGAGAAACACTGCCAGGTCAGACTGAAGGCGACAGAGCCAGTAGACAATGAGGAGTATCTGTAAAACTTATGGGATTCTACAAGCAAGAGACAGGCCACAACACTTGGCCTGACCATTGCTAAGGGCTGAGTGAGTGGGCCTGATGGGCCCTCTATAGACACAGAGCCCAGGGGATGGACTGACTCACAGAATTATTCTTGTGCCTTAAAACCTAGTGGAATTTTTCCTGCTGCATTTGATACCTGCTTAGGGGCCATGACCCATTTGTTGCCTTCCACCTTCTTCCTTTTAAGAATGGAATATCTACCTATGCCTGTCTCACCATTGTGTAACAGCAGCCCCAGAAAACTAGTACAACCAGCAAACACTACATTGGAAGAAAAAAGTGGCAAGAAACTTGCTTTAAAATCACAAAAATATTTCTAGAAGGACTGTTGTCATAGCAGTACTATAATGACTCTAATTGCTTTTTGTTCTCTGCCACGGTCTACGTATATTCAGGGTTATGAAAATCCATGGCTGTTGCAACTATTAATAAAATATGTATACAGAGAGGGGAAAAATCAGAATTTTATAATTTTGAGCAAAGGAATTTATGTCATAAGGATGCTGGAGACAGAAACAACAGTGCAATTTGATCAAGGAACTCTACTTAGTATAAAGAATTATTAACTACTAACAAGAGAATAATACTAAAGTGTAAATAGAGCTAAAAAATATGCAAGTATAGCAGACATAGGCAGAAGCCATTATCTCTGGGGTTAAACAGAGCATCCGAAGAAGGAGATTGGAAGACCCACCACCACCATCCTCCACCCCAAACAGGTTCAGACCTCTTGGGGACGGTGCGGCGGTGGACCACCGGATGGTAGGGGAGTTCACAGACGTGCTTCAGGCCGAGGCTGGTAATCAGGAGACCACCCACTTGTATGACAACAAAACTGAACTCCTTGCAAGACTTTCTGGGAAGCTACTCTCGAGAGCACTGCTGGAAATAGTTGGGAAAGTTTGTGCCACTAAGTGCCCACATGCTACAGACCACACGCTATAGAAACAGGCCGTGAATGACCCAGTGGAACCCGGCAAATAATGCACCTCTTATTGTACTTCCCCTATAGCACCATTTATTGACAAAGCTTAGCATCATTTGAAGTGGAAAAGTAAGAATATTTATAAATTCTAGGTCCAGTATCACGGTGCACAACAAAGAAAGGTAGATTTCAAGCTCGAAGGCAATAAATTGATAACTGGCCTTGGAATAATTCTTTGTAAACTGGAGATGTGAGACTTTCCTTGTTTCTGAAAAGTAGCAAAAGGCTACAAACAACAGACTTAAGTAGTGAGTTGCTTTAGCTTCCCATTTATCAGAAAATTTTCATCGATAACTTTTTCAGGTTTCAGTGATTCCTCAATTGAAAATCCATGTTTTTTACTCAAGATGCAGATGAAAGTATATCTTTCTTCAAACACCACAGGACTCAAAATGCAGTCTCAGGATACTGACAACAACTTCAAATATTTATCCTAGTTCCGTATTTTTCTCAGTATTCTCAATGTACCATGCCCCATATGAAATGAAGAATTGTATACAAATAATGTTCACATACTAATATAAAAATTGCTCACTTTTCTACAGTCTTTTACCCAGAAACAGAATAAGACTATATCTGCACAACTGTGATAAGTACCTGGTAAATCCGAGGCTATAAAAGAAACTCAAATACCTTCTGAATCATCAAAAAAGATTGAATTACACTCAGTATAATTTCAGTTTCATGTGAGTTTTGTCTTCTGAGTCTCTGGAAATTGGTGATTACTGTGTAGACTATATGCTGAATCTCTGCTAACTCAATATGTGATTCACTAGAAAATGTTCTTTATGACCACACTTAGCAAACGAGAATTTATTGTAACCGTGATCGGTATTAACCCTTATAATTATTTGTTAAGCTCAGAGGTGATATCATAATTTTCTAATTATTCCACACTGAAGCAGGTATCAGGCAACTATGCTATACACACTCATGGCCGTTTTAAAAGAGGCACAAACCCTCATAAACATTAAACAACTGTGCCTCCAATATTTGCTCATCTCGATTTCTTTTCATTGTTAAGGTGTCATCAGCTTCAAACTTTGTGTTGCCTTATATAATAACAGTTGGACTTTGGGAACTCTTTTTCTTTGTCATGCATTGTTGGCCCATTTGTTTTTTTATTATCATTTTGTATTTATCGATGTTTAAATTGAAGTTGACATACAATATTATATTAGTTCCCGGTGTATAACACAGTGATTAGACATTTACATATCTTACAAAGTGATCAGTGCAATAAGTCTATTATCTCTAGGGCACCACACAGAGTTAGCACAGTAGCATTGACTATGTTCCCTCTGCTGTACTCTACGTCCCTGTGACTGTTACTATCACTGGAAATTTGCACTCCTTAATCCTTTTCACCTTCAGCCATTCATCAGCCCTCATCCCATCTAGTGACCATCAATTTCTTCTCTGTATCTATCAGTTTGTTTGTTTATTTTGTTGTTTCAATTCCACATTTAAGTACAATCGTATGGCATTTGTCTTTCTCTTTGTGATTTATTTCACTTAGCATAGTAGTGCTTCCGTGTTGTTGCGAATAGCAAGATTTCATTCTTTTTTGTGGTGAGTAATATTCCATTGTGTATATGTATCGCATCTGCTTTATTCGTTCATCCACATCTTGGCTATTGTAAATAATGCCGCAAAGGACAAAGGGGTGCATAAACCTTTTCAAAATTGCATTTTGGATTTCTTCAGATAAATACCTAGAAATGGAATTGTTCGTCGTAATGCAGTTTTATTTTTATTTTTTCCATTTAGCTTGATCTTCGCTTTCTCTGATATGCAAATGCAGGAATTTAAGTTGCTATGTTTCTATCATGCAGAAGTATTATTTATGAAGCTGCCCATCTTTATTGTCTAGTCAAGTCAAAATGTAAAATAGAAATTTAAATAATCTTTCTGCCATATTTTTGAAATAATGTTTTATATTTATCTTTAAATTTCTAAAGTACTCACTTCACAAAATGTTCTGTACATAGCAGACACTCAATAAGCATTTTGTAAAGTGACTGAATTTTTAAAAATACATTGATGGAATTATGGGAAGTAATGTTTAGGAATTAGCTGTAGTTAAATATAATATTGTATGTTTTAAGACACTGGAGAATTTATCAGCTCTATTTTTGTACCTTTTCAAATCTGTCTGTAATATATTAATTTCATTGGGTTGTCATAACAAAGTGCCACAAACTGTGTGGCTTGAAACAACCGAAATTTATTGCTTTACTGTCTTTGAGGCTAAAAGTCAGAAATCACGATATGTGCACGGTCATCCTTTCCCTGAAACTTCAAGGGGAGAACCCTTTCTTGCCTTTTCCAGCTTTTTGGTGGTCCACGGTCCGCAGGACTAATAACTAATTTCCGTCTGTCATCCCATGGCATTCTCCCTGTGTCTCTGTATGTTCCCAGGTCTGTGTTTCTTCTTCCTATAAGGACACCAGTCATTAGGCCCACCAGAGTTCATTGCAGTATGAGCCCACCTTAAATAATTACATTTACAAAGACCCTATTTCAAAATCAGTTCCCATTATGAGGTTGTGGGTATACAGGAATTTTGGTGGACACTATTCAATTCAGTCGAGGTAGTTTTAAGTTACTGTCTAGAAACAATAGACACGTCTACATGGTTTCTAAAACCATATTCCAGGATATAAAGTCTTTTATTTTAATCATTCTGCTTTCATCTAATAAGTATACTATTATAAGGTTATGGAACCAACCACTGTTTTGAAGATTATAAGCAATATGAGCATATAATAACTTGAAATCTCTTTCCTTACATGCAGAGAAAGTACTGTTTGTTCCCATGTATGCTACTGTGAAAGAAATTAACTCCACATGAATTATGCTTCAAAAAAAATCTTTACTTCTTGAGTATTTAACTTTTAGTTTAAAAAGTCAGCTAAGTGTTGGACCTTTAATTATTTGCTTTTACAATCTGCATATCTAACACAGAGACAATTTTAAGTATCATTTTCTCTGCTTCTAATTATAAATCTTTTTATTGACACCTGTGATCATATCCCTGAAGAGAGTGGCATGAAATTCTCCTGAGGTTATTCATAGTTGCTTAGATAACATCATCTCCAAATTATTGTGTGGTCTCTAATGACCAAAAATTAAATTATTATAAAAATACTTTTATTTAAATCCACATAACAGTTTGTTCTATTTTTTCTATTGTTCTTCAGGCACAGTTGTCTCCACTTTCCCCC
>PVJD01012665.1:0-16030 GCA_004026545.1 Mormoops blainvillei | reverse complement strand
CACCAATTCAAAAGAACCTATGCACCCCAATGTTCATAGTTTGTTCTATTTTTTAAATAGTATATGTACTATAAAGTTCTTTGTTTAGAAAAAATATATTCCATTTTTGGATAATATGATTTGTATTATTTTAAATGTAAATTTAAATGAAATTTAAATTCAGCTATTTTTAATATGTTCCCAAAGTTGTATAACAATCACTACAATCGATTTTATAAAATTTTCCTCACTCCACAAAGAAGCATTGTACATGTTAGCAATGGCTCTGCCATTTTATCCCAATCCCGCCACCACCAAGCCCTAGGCAGAGAGGGATCTGCTTTCAGTCTTCATAGATTTGCTTACTCTGGATATTTCATACAAATGGGATCATTTGAAATATGACCTTTTGTGACTGATGTCTTTTCTTTAGCAAAATGCGTTTCATGTTCTTCCATGTTGTAGTATGTATCAGTACTGCAGCCCTGTATTGGTTGAATGATATTCTAGTATGTGGATATATCACATTTTGTTTAGATCAGTAAATCATAATTTATTATAATTATCAATAATATAGGCGATCGATTTGTTCCCGCTTTTTGGCTTATGAATGATGTTGCTGAGAGTATTAGTGTGTACTTTCTGTGTAAACACATGTTTTTATTTCTCTTGGGTATATGCTTTGGAATGTATTGGTAGGCTACATGGTAGCTCTGTGTTAAACCTTTTGAGAAACTGCCAAACTTTTCCACAGCCAGCCTTTCACCCTTCTACCTGCCAGATATGACAGTTCTAATTTTGTCACATCCCTGATGACACTTGCTATTGCTTTTTAATTATTATTATGACCATCCTAGTGAATGTGAAGTTGTCTCTCACTGTGGTTTTAACTTTTGTTTCCCAGTTACCAGTGTTGCTGAGCATCTTTTTATGTGTTTATCGGCCCTTAGATATCTTCTTTGGAGAAATGTCTGAGTAGTCCTTTGTCCAATTTTAATTGAACTATTTTCTATTTTATTGTTAAGGTGTAAGAGTCTTTTATACAGTCTTGATACAAGTCCCTTATTGGGCACATGTTTGCAAATGTTTTATCCCCCTTTTTAATTTTTTTTGATAGTGTGCATTATTGATGCCCAAATGCTTTAAATTTGTTAAAGTCTAATTTAGCCATTTTTTCTTCAGATATTTGGATTTTTAGTGTTATAATTGAGAAGACTTTACCTAACCCAAAGACACAAAAATTTACTCCTGTATTTACTTCTAATAGTTTCACAGTTTTAGCTCTTATATTGAAGTCTGTGGTGCATTTTGAATTAAATTTGTGTATGGCGTGAGAATAGAGTTTAACTGCATTTCAGTTGTCCCATCACCATTTGCTGAAAATTTATTAAATCCTCTTTAAATTGCCTTGTCACCCTTGTTGCACGTGAATTGACCATAAATGTGAGGGATTATTTTTGGACTTCCAAGTCTAATTCATTAATCGTTATGTCAGTCTTTTTGCCAGGATTACGCCGTCTTGATTAAGGTAGCTTAGAATTAAATTTTCACAATGGTAAGTGTGAGTCCTCAAACTTTTCTCTTTCTTAAGATTGTCTCCATTTTCTGAGTCCCTTGATTTATCACACAAATTTCAGGAGGGGCTTGTCAAATTATGTAAAGAAATTATCTGAGATGCCGACAGGGATTGTGTCTGAGCTCTTTAATTGTGTGTATTTGTAAATACGCTAGGGTTTCCTTAGCTATTGGTATGTATTTTAGTAACATTATACTCAGAGAGCACACTTTGCATGAATTTAGTTTTTTTAAATTGATTGAGGCTTGCTTTATGGTCTGCCATACCACATATCCTATAGGATGATTCATGTATATTTTATAGAAGCGCACATTAAGCTGTTTTTAGTAAAGTGTCCTGTGTATGTCTGTTCTATCTAGGTAGATAACAGCATTGTTAAGTTTTCTGCATTTTGGTGGGATTTTCTGTCTGGTGATTTTATAAATTATTAAAAAAGGCGCATTAAAGATGCTATTTTATTGTGTTGTTTATTTCTCTGTTGAATTTGAAAGTTTTTGTTACATGTATTTTTGTGCTCCTTTATAGGTACAAGTATGTTATTATATGTTTTCATTCTTATGCCTTCTGGATGACTGGCTATTTTTTAATTATAAAATATCTATTCTTCTGTAAAGTTTTTTAAAAGGTTTTATTTATTTTTAGAGAGAGGGGGAGGGAGGGAGAAAGAGAGGGAGAGAAACATCCATGTGTGGTTGCCTCTCACGCGCCCCCTACCAGGGACCTGGCCCGCAGCCCAGGCACGTACCCTGACTGGGGAATCGAACCAGCAACGCTTTGGTTTGCAGGCTGGCACTCAATCCACTGAGCCATGCCAGCCAGGGCTAGTCTCTGTTTTAGACTCCTAATTGTTCTTTATGCTGAAATTGTGGTGAAACCACAATCGAACATTTAAAAAATATTGTAAAATCATTTAAGTCACATTGATTTTTATTGACAATGTGTTTGTTTTTCATGTCTGTCAATAAGTCATTAGGAGCACATAAAATTAAGATCTTTAATATATATACTCATGCTGTGTAAGTTTTTTGGATTTGTGACAAGTGAATATGAGAAAATTTAAATAGTAATATGTCAGCTGATTCCCCTTTTTAACATTATCACATTACAAAAGATATGCAATATTCATAATACCTTTAAAAACATCCCTAATCAGGATTCTTAATAGACTGTGGGTCCGGTTCTAAAGTATATCATCATCTTGTGGTTATAGTGATAGATCTCTTAGACAAAGTGAAATAGTCTTTATTATATAGCTACATTATTTATAGTATATATATTATATATACATAGCTCTATATACATAGGTTCACTTTAATCTATATATAATACATTAGCCCCGCTGGTATGGTTCAGTGGATTGAGTGCCAGCCTGCATTGCTGGTTCGATTCCCAGTCAGGGCACACGCCTGGATTGCAGGCCAGGTCCCCAGTAGGGGGCATGTGGGAGGCAACCACACATGGATGTTTCTCTTTCTCCCTCCCTCTCTCTGAAAATAAATAAATAAAATATTTTTTTAAGTTTATATATTATATTATCATGTAAATATAGCTTATGTTATAGCCCCAGTCTTACATATAAGTGTGTGTGTGTGTGTGTGTATATATATATGCACACATATATATATCTCTTTACTTTAATCTCCCCACACAACTCAAACAAACAAAAATAAAACCTGACTTTGAAAAGGATTTGTAATAAACAAAGTGTCTAATATAGCTTTCTGTGTTTGAGCAGTTGTGTTTTAAAGAGGTGAAGATTTGTTGCTGTCCTGATGCACAAAGAATCCAATTAGAATTCATTTCCTCAGGATTGTGTCAATGGGGCGAGGTGAATAAAGTTATTTCTGATGCAATCTTCTAACAAAACAATCTTCTAAATTTATTTGGAGTTGAGGGACCTTGGCGTCAATGATATATATGATCTGATACCTTCTATTTCTAGTTCAGTTACTGTTTAAATCTTGTGGAAAATATCCATTTGATCTTTAACATAAGCAGATTCATAAAGATTGGTGGAGAAAAAGAGAAAAAAATGGGATCAATATTTCCGTATAAGCCTCAATTTAGAAGTTCTACAACATCGCCTGATAGCTTTAATCAGATAGTCTTATCTGTCTTTGTTATATGTCAGACAATTCACTACTGTAAATATAAGGAACCGATAATGAAAAGCGCCAATTTGAAGTAGTCATTATGGCTTTAAGCTCTATATCCTTAAAGGGTGTGAGCCTGCATAATTTTCAACCAGAAGCAATTTTAAATGGGAAATATAACATCAGCCATTAAAACTAGCAGGTGAATTAGAACCAATATAAACTTTAATCTATTTTGAATGCCAGCTCCATGCTCATAAATTTCGTTGGCAGCTCATGAGAGTGAAAGAGCTACAACGGCCTGGATTTCCATCAAACATACGTCACAGTAACAGATGAGTTGGCGCACGCATGGGATAGAATTATACTCTGTATAGCAAAAAATTTGAGCATATGGCAGATAAATATTTGGGTGTGATTATAAAACAATGCACGTGCTTTCTATCTCATAATATAGTCAGTTCACAGGGGTTTCCGGGTTGTTAACTAGACATATTTTTTCTCTAATTAGCGTTAGGAAAAGTGATCAATCTTTCCTTCCCTCCCTCCCTCCCTCACTCCGTCCCTTCCTTCTTCTGTGTTCCTTCCTTTCTCTTTCTGCTTCCTCTTTCCTTCCAGAGACCTGGAATTTGCTGTGGCCCTTGGACCATGTTTTCATGGTTTGTAGCTTTCACTTGGTAAATTTGGATATATTTGTAGTATTCCATGATGTTCCCTCCATTGGATTTTCAGTTATGTCTTGCCTGTCATTTTAAGATATATAGCAAATCTACTCTAAGAAAAGTATTCTACTACTTTATAATCAATAAAGCCTTACAAATATACAGGGTCTGGCAAAAGTAACGCCCCTGTTTTATGACAAACTCTTTTATCACAAAATCATAAGCTTGCAGTTCTGTCATATAACACTGTCACAGTCAAGCACACCGTAGGACATTTTAGGTGCAATGTTCAAATGAAAACTACAAATGATGACGCCCATATTATGACCCTACCAACCGCACTCAAGCGGGCCTTACTTCTGCCGGACCCTGTGTGTTTTTAGTTACCATTTTTCTTCTTTTTCTTTTTGAGTCATGTATTTTACTTCTGAAGATGCTATAAACTCTTATTACATTGTTATTTGTTACTTCAGTCAATACTTTGTTACGAGATTTAAGTATATAAGTAGGCATAAACACATGGTCCTGTGTGTATGGATTTTTTAACATCTCCTTATATTTATTGATATATTTACCCTTTTTGATGCTCAGTCTCTTCCCAGGGCCCCTAATGTCTGTCTCGTGTTATTTGTCTTCATTCTAAATTACTTACTTTATTCATTCTTTCAGCACAGGTCTGCGAGAGACAAATTCCTTTTTTTTCCCTCGCAAAACTTTTCTATGTTCATTTTGGAAGCTCATTTACAGAATTGTAGGTTGACGGCTCTTTCTTGTCAGCATTTTAGAGACGTTTTATTTTAGCACTTAAAAAACTGTTTATTTTACTTTGTCTCTATTTCTAACGAAAAAGATGCCATTATTCATAGCATTGTCCCCTTTATGCATTGCTTTTTCCCCCCTTTGGCTCCTTCCATGATTTCATTTTTATCTTTTGCTTTCAGAAATTTGAGTGTGATTTGTCTAGTTGCGGTTTTCTTTTTATTCATCCCACTTAGGCTTTTTTGAACTTCGTGATTCTGTGTACTGCTTTCTTTGCTTTTGGAAAATTATTATTCATTATGTTTTCAAATATTTATTTTACTTCATTCTCTCTCTCTCTCATTCTTCTTACTGACTTCAATTACTCAAATGCTAGAGCGTTTCATGTTGGGCCCCAGATCTCGGGTGCTTTCTTCCATCTCTTACCTCTTTAATTTATTTGTTCTGTTGTGTTTCACTTTGGAAATTCGTATTGATCTGTTCAGTTTCTTTTTTCCACTGTGCCCTGTCTGCTACTTTGCCTATTGAAAGACTTCTTTACAGTCATGTTATGCAAAAGAACAACAGAAATTAAAGTAACTAATGTTTATGCCCAGGACAAAGCACATCCTTTCTTCCTTCAAGGCATCAGTGTGAGCCATGGAGACATTCTACTGTGTAGTTGATCTGAGGCTACTGTTTGCTGCTTTTTTTACTATTTTTTAAAGATTTTATTTATTTATTTTTAGAGAGAGGGGAAGGGAGGGAGAGAGGGAGAGACATATCCATGTGTGGTTGCCTCTCATGTGCCCCCTACTGGGAGCCTGGCCCACAACCCAGGCCTGTGCCCTGACTGGGAATCGAACCGGCGACCCTTTGGTTTGCTGGCTGGTGCTCAATCTACTGAACCACACCAGCCAGGGCTCTTTTTGCTATTACTATTAAAGTGTACTCAACATACAACATTGTGTTCATTTCAAGGGTACAACAAAGTGATTGAACATCTATATACCTTAGCAACCGCCTGTCACAGTACACACTTATTATAACATTATTGAGTATATTTTCTATGCTGTACATTACATCTGTGACTTATTTATTTTATAGCTGTGTTTGTACCTTTTAATCCCCTTCACCAGTTCTTTAAAATTTAGATTCATTTCACCTGATTTGAAATTATAACAAGAATTTTCTCTTCATCTGGACTGAGGACCTTAGTGCTAAGAAAGTTTTCTCTCTGTTTCCCTTTTCCTTGTTTTTTAGCAGAACTCGCGGACCTGTATTTCACTGGTTTCTCTTAGCATGCCCTCTACAAGTTAGAGGGTACCATTCTCTTGTCCGTAACCTAAGACTCAGAGCATCTGTGATGTTCCATTTCTCCCTTCTTGCCTTTAAATTTTGGCCGGGCCTGTGCACCAGGAATATAGCGCAAGAGGTTAATGTCAACATTCCCGATATTCCCTCATGGTAATTGGACTCCAGTATAAATATCTAGAATGTCTGTAAGATTTATCTGCACTCTCCTGCTCCAACTTCCCACTTCAGACAAGTCAAGGTGTCTGCAGCTCAGAGCTCTTCTCTTTCAGATCTCTTGCCTTGCCTAAAATCTTTCTCATGAGCACCTGGTGAAAGCCTTTAGGGGAAAAAAAGGTGCTGAGAATTTGAAGACTCCTTATCCTTATTTCTGAAATTGCTCAGATAACAACTGTTATGTGAGTTCACACTCAGCCTTTAAAATGTGTGCAAATTTTGCCTATTATAACCTGAACTACATGACAAAACCTGATTGACGGATAGAGAGGTCAACAGATGTCTAGGTATATAATAATACAAACATAAGAGGACGCTAATTGTAGAATGTAGATGTTTCTTACCCGAGTGCTAACTGTAAAAGTTTCATCTTGGCTGTATATTTAAAACTTTCCATAATGAAATGTTAGATTAAAGTTTAAATCCATCTCAATTATGGTATATAGTTTCTCTATATTATTTTTTTAGGCCAGATAAAAAGCTGCTGTGAAGTCTCCTCTCTCACAGGAGGACTGATTAGCTTTGAGGGTTATAGCAAATTGGGGTTATTTTTGGCCCCTGCAAGCCTCTAAATGGGTTAAACATTGGCTGCTATAGTGCGTCACTTATTCTTGTTATTGAGGGATGAACAGCATTTGCTTTTTGCTTTCTAAATTCAGGCAATATATTTTGACTCTGATACCAATGAACATGTTGCAGAAAATATTGTTAATGATATTCATATTTTTGTTGAATGGTAAAGACATAACTGAACATAGGTCACACTGCATGCCACTATGAAGCCAAATAATTGAGGGACAGGTGCTGATATAAAAGAAAGTGAATTGTTTCAGGGTCCCTGCCACCTGTAAGGTGAGGGACTCATGTCAGAAAGCCCATCTCCTGGAAAATTGGGGAGTAATGTCACAAAGACCATCTTCCTGTGAAGACAGGGACTCATGCCACAAAGGCCATTTCCAGGGAAGATGGGGGACTCACGTCACCAAGCCCATCTCCTGGGAAATGGGGGATTCACATCAAAATGCCTATCTCCTCAAAGATGGGGTACTTGTGTCCCGAAGCCCATTGCCAAGGAAGATTGGGCACTCTCATCACAGAGCCCATCTCCATGGGAAAATGGAGTACATGCATCTAAAAGCCCATCTCCTGGGGGACAAGGAACTCACATCTCAAAGTCTATCTCTTGGAAAATGGGGGACTCATGTCACAAAGCCCATTTCCTGGGCAGTTGGGGGACTCATGTCGCAAAACCTATCTCCAGGGAATTTGGAGGAGTCATGTCACGAAGCCCATCTTCTGGAAGATGAGGGACTCATGTATCAGAGTCCATCTCCTGGGAGCATGGGTGGCAGCTGTCACAAAGCCCATCTCCCTGGGAATATAGGGACTCATGTCACACAGACCATCTCCTGGAAGATGGAGGAGTCATGTCACAGAGCTTATCTTCTGGGAAAATTGGGGACAGCTGTCTCAAATCCTGTCTCCTGGGAAGTTAGGCAATTCATGTCTCAGAGCCCATCTCCAGGTGAAATGGGGAACTGATGTCACACACTCATCTCCTGGGAACATGAGGGAGTCTTGCCACAAAGCCCATCTCTACGAAGATGGAGGACTCATGTCACAAAGCCCATCTCCCTGGAAATATGGGGACTCGTGTCTTAGAACTCATCTGTTGGAATATGTGGGACTCTTGCCTCAAAGCCCATCTGCCTGGTAACATGGCAGACTCATGTCACAAAATCTTCTTGGACGATGGGGAACTTGTTTCTCAGAGCCCATTTCCTGGGAAGATGGGGATTAGTGTCTCAAAGCCCATCTCCCTGAGAAGATGGGGACTCATGTCATGAAGGCCATCTCCTGGAAGATGGGGCACTTATGTCACAAAGCCCAATACCTGTGAAGATGGGTGTCCCATCTCAAAGCCCATCTCCTGGGAAGGTGGGGGACTCATGTCACAAATCCCATCTTCCCTTCATTGGAGGCTGGGGTGTTGATAAGGAACGAGAGGTGAAGAAAACAAACTGATCGAGGGTGGGGCTTGCAAACTTCTTTGTGCAGACGAGCACAGCCTGTTCCTCAGCTGCACTGCGTAAACTTTTCAGAAGAATGGTATATTTATAGTGATGTTTTAAGTTTTGGGAAACAAACCTATTACCCCATCTATATTATTCCTGATGTTATAACTACCAATTCATAAAGTAACTTATGCATCGAAAACATCTTCAGCAAATTAGAACTATTTTAAGAAACAATAATTAGGAATAGTGTTACCACTTCTTATAGTATATAATAGTTTCCAATAAATGTCAAATATTATGGGTTATGATTATCTTACATTAATGTTGGAATTTCTTTAATATTCTAAAATCTTTTATTCATTTTTTATACAGAATATTTTTTAAAATTCAGAACCTATTCTGATACACTAGGGTTCAGACACAAAGAATAGTTTTATGAGCTCTTAGGACAGAAACAAAGTAGGTTACTGAGAATGAATAGCCTATTCAGAACCCTACCTAATATATATTTGATATAGAACTTATTTCAAGACAGTGTGGGAAAACTTTTCTGGAATAATGTTTTGTTATATAAATATGACTCCAAAAGTAGTGTTTGAAGAGTTCAAAAATTATAAATATTTTGGCTACAAAAATCTATATTTAGTAACAATGAATTGTGCATATAGTTCACAAACTTTTTATAAAGTACTTTTTTATCATTTTCAATACAAACACTGAAAAAATATACTCATTCCGCTACATTTTCTAATTCAAACAAATGGGTATATATTCTGGTTATATTCTTGTATCAGATTTTATGATCTTTTGTTCAGAACAAAAAATATCTGAATTAACTTTTAATGCTGTCTAGCTATTCCTTAGTGAGCATTTTCTAAACCTTTTGCCACTATAAATCTATCCAGTATGACTGTTATTTTGCAAATACCTTTAGAAATGTTTTCCTTTATTTCTTTTTACATGATCTGTCTTGTGTAATGAATATATTATAGCTGTATGTTTTGTTCACCAGCCCTTTTAAGACAAGCAAATATAACCCTAGATTTTTCCCTTTCCCCAGGTAAATCTGTGTTATTGTTATTTGGTGAAATAAATGTAACCGAGGTTGGAATACATAAATCCAATTTTTGGAACATGGAGTCCGGTGATATTTACACATTGGGAGAGAATTCTTAGAAGCTGTCAAAAACAATGACCTGGAAAAATAGAATAATGAGCAAGGCATTGCCCACCAAGGTAAATAAGCAAATTCTCTTATTCTACATATGGGGGAGTGACAAAAACTATGTATGTGTTTCAACATAACATTAATTTTGCTTTGTTGACGAACAAAAGCAGTGTTGGCGATGACCTATAATTTCTTTGTTGCAGATTTCAATACAGACAGAAAGCAAATAATGGTCGTAAGAAACAATGGACAAGAAAGGACACTTTCCATATGGCTGTATTAATGCAAACAACTCTGAGTAATGGGGGCATTGCCTTCTTTATTCTACCTGATGAGAAAAGATCATATACTATTTCTACTTTTAAATCATGGTGTTCGAGGTTTGGGACCAATACAAAACACTGATAGCACAGGAGACAAAATGATTTTAAAAATTAAAAACAGAACCCTGGCTGGTGTAGCTCAGTGGACTGAATGCCGGCCTGCAAACCAAAGAGTCTCCAGTTCGATTCCCAGCCGGGGCACATGCCTGGATTGCGGGCCAGGTCCCCAGTAGGGGGTGCATGATAGGCAACAATACGTGGATGTTTCTCTCCTTCTCTTTCTCCTTCCCGTCTTCTCTCTCTAAAAATAAATAAATAAAACCTTTTAAAAAATTAAAAAAGAATGTCTCTAAAGAAAAACTGTATACATTTATTAATATTTTTAAAATAATACTAAATAACTCATGAATATCTTTTGCTTGTATATTTTTTAAACTTTTGCCTCAGTTAATAAATTGTGATATAAATTATAAGCCAGAAAGTTGAGGTTTTCACCATTACAAAGTCCAAGAGACATGTTGGATAAGTAATATAAGTAATTTTACCTAACAAAACAGAAAATATAACTATTAGAAAATGATGGCTTGGGTGGAGTTAACATTTAGCACTTTTCCACATAACTACCCCAGGCCAATACGCCAGTGATAGTTTTTCTTCATAATAACACTTGGATTCATGAAACAAAAAATGAATACTTTTTTAGAAAAGATTTTATTTATTTATTTTTAGAGAACATGTAAGGGATGGAGAAAGAGAGGGAGAGAAATATTGATGTGAGAGAGAAACATTACCGCATCCAGGGACCAAACCTGCAACCCAGGCATGTGCCCTGATCAGGAATTGAACCAGCAACCTTTCATTTGCAGAACAACCTTCAACTGAGCCACACTGGTCAGGACCAAAAATGTATTCTTATTAATGATCATATATAACCAAAGTGAGCACCATCGAATGCCAGGTAATTATACTAAAATTACTAAGCATGATAAAAATTGGTGATTGTTCAACCCCAAAGTTCAGAAGGAAAAAAAAAGAAGCTGATATACTGGAAATTAAGTTCTAGTTATGAATCATATTTTTACAGCACTTTAATTTTTCATGTCATGTGTTTCAAGAGCCACAGTGTTCTAAATAAAAATAGTTTAGTTTTGTCTTTAAAAAAGAATCATTTGTTTACTTCTCCCAAAACACTTACAACAGTACCATATGAGAGGGACCTAAAAAACCCCAGAATTACCTTCTGGAAGGCAGGCCCCTTGAAGAACAGGCTTCTCCCGCTAGGCGAGTGTGCTAGGAACCCATCTGTATCAGTGCACCAGCTGGCGTTGTTGTGAGAGGCTGTGTTTGGCTTCAGTGAATTTTTCTGAAGACCCATTCAATGCTTTTGCCCATTTCATGATGGTGATTTCTGAGTGCACCTGCCCACACCGCGCTGAGTGTTCAGCAGTTTTTGACCAAAAATGACATGACTCCTGAGCCCCACCCTCCCTACTCATCTGATCTCTTTCCAAGCAACTTTTTTTGTTTCCCCAGTGAAAAAAGTCCTCAAAGGGAAATGTTTTGCTGATGCGGAAGAGGTGAAACAAAAAACTGTAGAAGCACTAAAAGGCATCAAAATCGACGTGTTCAAAAATGTTTTGAGCAGTGGAAAAGAAACTTCTCAATAGGTATATTGCATCAAATGGACAGTACTTTGAAGGGAATGGAATGAAGTTTAAACATGTAAGAATAAGTACACAATTTTTTTTTATAAATAAGCTCCAATTTTTTTGTGTCCCCCCTCATGCGTTGAGAAATTGTTAATTTTCCTCATAGTGATTTTTATGAGAGAAATCAATATTCTCATTTCATTCACCGCTGAGGTTAGAAATGGATCAGAGTCTAACTTTTAGTCACATCTTGTGCATGACTTTTTAATGACCTCCCTATAGGCAACTGTCTGGCTGGAAACTAAACCGATACATTTTATCCACTGGATATAAGGGAATAATTTGCTAAGGACACTGGCATTCTGGTTCTGTGAGCTGTATCAAATTTGTTTTGTTTTATTTTTTGGTTTTGTTAAGAAAGCATGAGAAATACTTGTATTTATATCAGGCTTCTAGTCAAGATCCAAATGTGTGTAAGCTGTAAAAGTAAAATGAATCTTTGCGATGTTTGATTCACTCTGGTACATTTTTCCTATAAGTGAGTTCTCTTTTTGATTATTCAACAGTGAAACTTCAGGGCACTGCCAAATCAGCAAGAGTTACTTAAAAACTGTTCAGCGTACAGTAGGAATTATAGCAATGGGATCCAGGGTCCTTATCTTTGAGAAACCTGTCATTTTCTTAAGGGCAACAAGACAATGGCATAGGAAACACTTTAATCAAAAAACTTGTGGAGTTTAGAAAATGTGACATTATTCTAAACCAGGCTACTGAAGAGAGTTTCCAGGAGGAGCTAAAAGTACAGAGATTTCCCTTTAACTCCCTCTCAGGCTGCAAGCCAGCTTTCCCTGTTGTTAATATTTTGCATCTGTGTTACATGTTGCTTACAATTGATGAACCTATGTGAATACATTGTCATTAATTGAAGCCTATAGTTTACATGGGTTTCACCTTTTGTGTTAAGTGTATGGATTTTGAGAAATGCACAGCAATATGTATCCACAAATACAGTAGCATATAAAACATTTTCAATGCCACAAAAAGTCCCTCTGTTGAACTTATTCATCCCTCCCTTGTCCCAAGCCATAGTCTTTCACTTTCCTCCAAAATGCCATATCCCTGGAATCATGCCATATGTAGCCTTTTCAACTGACATTTCATTTAACTGTATTGTTTGTGGCTTGATACCACATTTCCTTATATTACTTCTGAATAATGTTTCACCGTATGGCTATGCCACGCTTATTTATTCATCCACTTATTGAAGGACATTTAAGATGATTCCAAACTTTGGAATTCATTGGCGGATACCCGGAAACGATCTCTCTGAGATTTTCACTGGGGCTCCATTGGGTCTCTGGGCCATTTTTTGGGTAACTAACACCTTGGTAGTATTGAGCCTTCCTAACCAGTGACAAGGAGTATTTCTCCATTCATTTAGATATTTTTAAAATTTTTCTGTCTTCAGAATTTTCTGGTTTCCCTCATATATACCTTCTACCTATTTTGCTAGGTTTACAACTAAGTGTGGGTTTTTGTTGTTGTTGTTGCCAGTGTAAATAGTAATTTCTTAATTACAAATTCAATTTGTTCATCGATGGATTACGGGAAAGTAAGCAGCATTTATATATTAAAATTGTATTTAAAAACTTTGGTGTAATTACTTATCATTTCCAGGAGTAGATTTGTTGATTCTTTGGGATTTTCAACATAAATAATTATGTCCTCTGAGAACAAAGACAGTTTTATTTCTCCCTTCTCAGTCTGTATACCTTTTATTTCCCTTGTCTTACCTGATTAGGATTTCCAGCATGATATCGAGTACAGGCAATGAAAGGAAATATTCTTGCCTTATTCCAAGCATAGGAAAAGGATCATTTAATACAATGTTAGCTGTAGTTTTTTTGTAGGTGTTCATTATCAAATTGAGTAAATTCCCTTGCATTCTTTATTTGCAGAGAGTTTTTAAAAAATCATTAATGGAAGTAAGATTACCTTCAATGCATTCTCTGTATCTACTGATGTAACTATATTACAATATATTTCTTAGCTTGTTGATTTGGATTACATTCATTTATTTTCGAATGTTGATGCAACTTTACACAGCTCAATATTTGCTGTTCAAGGTTTTAATTATTTTTATGCAATGTTGAGCTTACTTGTTAATATTTAGTTCAAGGTTTTGGCATCTATGTTTATGATATATATTAATCTGCTTCTACAATCTGTAGCAAGTTCTAAAAAATTTGTATCATTCATTTCTTAATTGCTGGGTACAATTTACTAGTGGAACTGTCTTACATGTTTTCTACAATGGAAGATTAGTTCTTGATTCAGTGCATATAGTACACATTGGTTTATTCAAATATATGTATATTTAACATATAAAAATATAAAACATTTATTAACTTGTATACTCAACATATTTAATATATAAATATATGTTTATATTTAGAAAATATATATTCACACTAAATATATATAAAATATAATATTCCAATATAACACACATTATATATTATTATATATTATAATATATAATGTTGAAACACATATTTGACTATATATGGTGCATATCTGTGCAAAAAAAGCATTTAGTGTTTATCAGAAATTCAAATTTTACTGAGCATCCCTTATTTTATCTAGAAATCCTATCTTTATGTGTCCTTTTTTTTTAAGGGTTTTATTTATTTGCTTTTAGAGGGGAAGAGAGGGAAACAGCCATGTGTGGTTGCCTCTAGCACGCCCCCTACTGGGGACCTGGCCCGCAACCTGGGCATGTGCCCTGACTGGGAATCGAACCGGCGATCCTTTGGTTCACAGGCCAGCACTCAATCCACTGAGCCACACCAGCCAGGGCTCTTTACTATGTTCTAATTTTGGGAACAGCACGTGGAATTTTGTCCATGATGAGGCCAAAATGATAAACTTCTGGGTGCCTGCCCCCTTGGCTTCTCCGCGGCCACCTAGAGCCAATTCTAGACCAGCCGTTTCGGCCATTCCCTCCTCCCCTGCCCCGCGCAGGGTTCCCTTCGGTTGCGAGGTTGCGAGTTTCTGTGTACATTATGACGTGGAGCCAAGAGAACTTTGACAGAGGCCTCAGCGAGGAGGTGAGGCACGGGAGGAAAGGAGGCCAGCGGTCAGGGCCCGGCGACGCGCCACTTGGGGAGGGGCTGCTACTGCTGTGCTGCTGAGAACTGAAGTGAAGGGTAAGGTGAAGGCTACAGAAAAGAGAGCGTGAGGGTTTTTTTATGGGGTACTTGGCTGTCAGAAGGGCGGAGGCAGGGGGACTGGATGGAAGCGGGGGACAGGAGGAGCTGAGGAACACAGGGGCATGAGCGACAGACACAGACAGCAGCGTGGGGACAGGCCAAGGGAACGAGGGCTGGGGCTCGGTGGACGTGGGCAAATTGGGGCAGAAATGGGGACAGAAAGAGACTGGGCCTTGGGCGGTGGGCACCCGACACAGGTTGCAGGTGACGTGCGGTTGGGTCGTACACCTGAAGCCGGTACGGTGTGGTGAACCGCTGTCATGTCGGTAAGTTCACTTTAAAATATTATGCACGTGCTTCTCTATGGATGCTTCTTACGGTATTTAAAACGGTTTCGAAGGTAGCTTTGGTTGCTCGATTTAGGATTCTTTGATGGAGATGTTATTCTGACACTTGTCCTTTGGGTCAAACCTTCAATACCTCCTGTTACTATACCTCAAGTGGAGAAGACTACCTGGTGTTATTAGTCACTAAAATTTTTGAGTAACAAAATCATTGGAAAAGTAAAATTCACAAGTTTGGGTGGGCCAGAGGACTTAAGGTTCCTCAGATGAAGGAGTGTATGTTGAAGAGTTTGTCTGAAAGAAAAGATGAGACCTTCAATTTATGTCAAGAAGTTTTGACTGAGCTGATGAGTTATTAATGCAAACTGGTGTCAAAGTTGTAAACTTTTGGTAGGAGGGAAAAAAAATCCTCAAGACAAGTGAGCATGGCAGGACATGTTTTTTCCATTAGAATATAAGGTTCCCTCAATTTGAAACCTAGTTGAATCTGATTTTAAAAGTTCAAAACGGCCAGATTTATGCCCTGGCTGGTGTGGCTCAGTGGATTGAGTGCCAGCCTGCAAACCAAAGGGTCACCGGTTCGATTCCCAGTCAGGGCACGTGCCTGGGTTGTAGGCCAGGTCCCCAGTAGGGGGCGCTGGAGAGGCAACCTCACATGGGTGTTCCCCCCCTTTCTTTCTCCCTCCCTTCCCCTATCTTTTTAAATAAATAAATAAATAAAATCTTTTTTTTTAAGGT
>PVJD01012664.1:0-38415 GCA_004026545.1 Mormoops blainvillei | reverse complement strand
CATATCTCTTCGCTAGAGTGTTCCACGGGAGCGGAGGACATGTCCGCCTGCTGCCCTGTTTATCTCTACCTCTCCAGTCCCTAAACCAGTCCCTGGCACATAGTAGGCACTTGAGAAATGCCTTCAACCTCTTTTTCAGCCAGAATATTCTTCCAGAGATGAGGCGATTGCTCTTAGATATCTCAAGACTTGAAAAAAAATATTTATTTTCTAATGAAAAAAGTATTGTGTCTGCTATGAAAAAAAATTTTAAATACCTAGGTTGGGTCCTCCCTGAAGCAGAACCTGAAACAAGGATCAGAGAGCAGGTAGTTGATTTGGGAGGTGACTCTAGGACAGAGAAGGGAAGCAGGGAAGGAAAAGAGCCAACTCAGGGTGTATTAATGGGCAGGTTACTACTATGGGCAGCTGGGGTTCGGCCCCTCAGAGGACCTCCAGGAGTGAGGAAGCTGGGACCCTGTCCATCACTGGTTGAGGTTGGGTGGTTGGCGGTAATGGCCCTGCATTTCTAGCCACCCCATGAGCCAGTTGAGCACACTTCTGCAGCCTGAGCAAGGCCTCAGCGAAAGCATCATAGGTGCTAAGAGAGGGGTGACATCCACAGGCATGGTGAATGCCAGGGAGATACGAGCAGGCGCCAACGGGGTCAGCCGCACAGTGTCTATGCGGAAGAGAAGCTTACTCTCTCTCTGGGAACTCCTGCCACCGCCACATGCCTAGGTCACCAAGATGAATTCCTAGAAACCTGTTTTGGGGACCACCATCACCCCATATGTTTTCCAGCCTATGTGCAAACTAGAACAAAGTATAGCTTCCTCGAATTATTTTTATTATTGAAATATAATACACACAACATTAATCCACCGTTTTAAAGTGTACAGGTCAGTGGTTTTCGTATATTCATCATGTTGTGCAACTATGACCACTGTCTAATTCCAGAACACCTTCATGACTCTCATAAGAAGCCCCGTGCCCATTAGCAGCCAGTCCCCACTCCTCCTGCCCCCACCCTCTGGGAACCGCTCATCTACTGTCTACCTCTAGACCTGCTATTCTGGGTATTTCATAGAAGTGAAATCACGAAACATGTAGCCTTTCGTGTCTGACTTCTTTCATCGATCATAGTGTTTTTGAAGTTTACATATATTGTAGCATGCATCAGTATTTCATTTTTATGGTTGAATAAATTCCATTATAATAGACCACCCTTTCCTTATCCCCTCATCTAATGATGGATATTTGGGTTGTTTCCATTTCGGAGGCTATTATGCATAAGGCCGCTATGAATATTTGTGTGCAGGTTTTTGTGTGAATGTGCATTTTTAATTCTCTTGAGTATTTCAAATGATATTTTAAAACTATTCTAAGTACATTACTGTGGCCACGTGGGCAGCAGTCTTGGCTGAGGGTCAAATATGCCCTCACTTTCGAAGGCATCTCAGGACTTACATGTCTCACCAGCATTCTCAGCACCCCAATGCCCTCTCGTCCAGGCGAAACAACCATGTCAGTTTCAGCACCGGTGTTGAGGGGGCAGCATTTGGCCTCTGAGAAATGAGGAGCTCACGTGTGTATGTAACAGGACCACGTGTCTGTGTGCTCACCAGAGTGCATACATGACCGTCAGTCCATGGGGTTTGTAACGGAGGCTGTTCCCTCACTGCCCCAGGATTCAGAAGCCCAAAACCTCCCAGCCCATCCACGTTCTTTATACAAGTCATATGTGTCTACGATGTAAATGGGCACCCCCAGATGTGCTGCCTTCATTCAGCTTAGAACCCAAACACCTACACTATATGTCCCCCATGCTCCGAATATTTATATGAATCATTCCCCAACTCCCGTCACTGTTGTCATAAGATTGTGTCAGCTGATTCTCTCAGTCAGGAATTTGGAATTTGGGTAGAGATCAGAAATTGGGAGGCACATATTAATGGCCCCATTATTCCATTCTTTCTTGGAGGACACAAGCTAGACAAGAAACCATCCTTTCAAATTCATTTGTTATTAAGCTGGAGTTTAATGGTTTCTAATATATGCATCATCCCACTGCTCTACCATTAACATTTTAGCATTTTTCCTTCCACCCTTTTTTTTAAGTTTTATTTTATTTTATTTTTTAGAGAGAGGGGAAGGAAGGGAGAAAGAGAGGGAGAGAGGCATCAATGTATGAGAGAATATAGACTGGTTACCTCTCACCGCCCCCAGCTGGGGACCTGGCCCACCCGTAACCCAGGTATGTGCCCTGGCTGGGAACTGAACTGGTGACCTTTCGGTTTATAGGCCTGCACTCAATCCACTGAGCCACACCAGCCAGGGCCTTTCAGCCTTTTTTTATTAATATAATTCTTTCCAGTGGTGTGCTGCAACCAGCTCTTATGGACTTGGCTATACAGCTGTGTACATTTACCCAACTCCTCCTTTAGTGCCATCATGAGGGAGCTTGAAATCAGCCACGATGGGAGTCTTTACACTATGGAAATTGGCAGTTACTACAAATGAGTGATTTTCTTTTCAGATAATTAGTTGTTACACATTTACCAGCACAGCACTGATTTTAATTCCAAGACATCAGGTTTACCCATTCTCATGTCCACCAACTATTTAATGTTCTCCTAAAGTACACTGGGAGCTTACATCCCAGAAAATGAAAACAGATTACATATCAGTACACATAGTCATAAACAAGATAAAGTATGTGATAAAGTATGAAGAAAAATAAATGAAAGAGCTGATAGGTTGAATATACTCCTTTTATCTTTTTTGATTCTTTCATATCATATCAGGAACAATTCCCCAAGTTTTAAAAATGTCTAAGGAATATTCTTCTTAATGGCTGTATAATATTTATTCCCTGTAAGAATATTATTCTAATGTCTTTAAGCATTCCCCTGTCGTTCAGGGTTTCTCAACTTTGGCGCTATTGATATTAGGGTCAAAAAATTTTTGTTGGGGGCTGTCCTGTGTATTGTGGGACACCCCTGGCTTCTACCCCCATATGCCTGTTGCAGTTCCCCACCACACACTCCAGTTATGACAACCAAAATGTCTCAAAATGTGTCCCCTCGTTGGGGAGGGATGCAAAAATCACATTGCTTGAAGGCCACAGCCATGGTCGAACTTTCAAATGAGGCTTCCAGTTGGGAAGTGGGCCTCAGAGTGTGGCCCCTGGACCAGCAGCATCAGCACCACCTGGGAACAAGTTAGAAATGAAAATTCTCAGGCCCCTCTCCAGCTACATGAAATCAGAAGCTCTGGGGGTGGGACCAGGCAACCTGTATTCTAACAAACCATCCAGGGGATTCTGAGGCAAACTCCAGTTTCATAGGGGGCCGAGGATAAAGTTTTCAGAAATCAAAAAGGCGTCTGAGCGTGGGTGGCATTCTGCAATGCCTGGCTGTGGTTACATCATAGTGATGTTTTCCTCTCTGGCTGATCCACGGCTGGGGTAGGTGATTAGTGCAAATTAGCTGAGTTCAGGTGCACTTTTGACTTAAGTACCACCTTTCAGCTCAGGATTACCAAACACCACTTATTTTTACCCCCAGGGACGCTCTAGGAGGCTACAGGGCCAGAGAGAAAGTTAAAAATAGAAAGCAAATGATCATCTGACTCTAGGTTCTAACCACCATTGCACATAAACTTCAGTTCT
Source organism: Mormoops blainvillei (assembly GCA_004026545.1). Lineage (NCBI taxonomy): Eukaryota > Metazoa > Chordata > Mammalia > Chiroptera > Mormoopidae > Mormoops > Mormoops blainvillei. The sequence goes on along the minus strand of PVJD01012664.1, from coordinate 34,763 downwards.
TTAAATAAGAGCATTTTGGTCTTTTCAGAAACTGAAGAACCACAAAATGCGTGGTCCAGCCAAGATGTACCACTGGCAGTTACCTCTCATTCTTGTGACGGTCTTGTACTTCGGGTTACCATAAATTCAGTTCAAATATGGGTTTGAACAAATATGGGTTCTCATATTTTTCTTCCTTGGTTCCTGAATGGCAGCTTATCTTTGCCTACCGCTGGAAAAAAAGAGCTTCTGATCTAGTCATTCTCCATTGTGACAGGACTGCCTTATCCCGGGGGCTTTTGTAAAGGGAGTTGGGGGCTAAGTTGTCACAGTAACTGAGATCGCTGGTATTTATTTAGTGGGTTAGTGCCAAGGTTGTAAAATGTCCTATATAATGCTTGTGGGGATGTAAAATGGCGCAATCACTTTGAAAAATAACTGCAGAATATTTTTTATTAAGGTAAAATTGGTATATAACATAATGTAAGTTTCAGGTGTGCAATACTATAATTTCACATCTGTATACATTTCAAAGTGATCACCCCCTAAAGTCTAGTTACCATCAGTCATGATACAGTTGACTCCCTTAATCCCTTTTGCCCACTGTGCCCAGTGGAGTTGTTTCCCTCTGGTAAACACCAATTTGTTCTCTGTATCTATGAATTTGTTTTTGTTTTGTTTTTTCATTTGTTTTGTTTATATTTCACATATGAGTAAAATCACATGGCATTATCTTTCTCCATTTCACTTATTTCACTTAGCAAAATACCCTCAAGGTCCATTCATGTTGTCATTCATGGTAAGATTTCATTTTTTTTTTATAGTTAGGTATTATTCCATTGTGTATTAATACATATACTACATCTTAATCCATTCATCCATTGATGGACACTTAGGTTGTTTTCATATCCTGGCTACTGTAAATAATGCTACAATGATCATAAGGGTGCTTATATCTTTTGAATTAGTGTTTTTGTGGGTTGGGGATAAACACCCAGAAGTTAAAACACCACATACACTTAGGTTAAGACACGGCCATTCCACTCCCATGTAAATACCAAAGAGAAAAGACAGCTATAGTTATGCATGAATGTTCTTATTAGCTCTACCCATAGTGGTCCAAAACCGGAAGCAACCTGAACGCACATCAACAGGTGAACAGACAGCCCGTGGTACATCAATAAGGTGGGATGAACTACTGGTACACAACATGACATGGATGGATGAATCTCAATATAATTATGCTGAGTGAAAGAAGCCAGAGCCCACCCGCCTCCAAAAAGTACTTTCTAATTCATTCGTTTTACATACAATGATAGAAAATGCAAACTAATCTATAGTCACAGAAAACAGATCAAAGGTTGCCTGGGGTGAGGGGGAGGGTGGGGATTACAAGGGGGGCTAGGTTGTTGTAATCCCCTTTGGAGAAGAAAACAGTTTGGGTAATAATTACGTTAATTAACTCTCCTTGGGGTAGCTCACAACCTGGCAGCTGGCTTCTTTCAGCATAGGGAGAGAGAAAGAAAGAGGGCACCCAAGACAGAAGCCACTGTTTTTTATAACTTACTCCTGGATGTGGGGTCCATCATTTGCTGTATTCTGTTCACTTGAGGCAAATCCAGCTCACACACAAAGACATGAACGAGAAGAGACACGGATTTTAGGGACCCCCTATGAGGCTGCCCACTACATTTGGGTGCAAACATGGTGGGAATGCAAATATGTGCTGGTTCTACCACTCTGCCCAAACCAGGGCACATTAACTGTGGCCCGGCAGATCAGAACCATTTTGCAAAGACATTTTCTTTTCTTATTAAAAAATTAGCATCATCACTCCCTCCCCAGAGGCCGGAAGAGCTGATGATGCTGATGCAGCTGGCAGAGGGTGTGTCTGTGGTTTTTCCCAGGATCTGCAGCAGCAGCTTGTTAGCAAAGAGCCGGGGATGAAAGGTGTGAGAGGTAGGGCCCCGGATCCCCGGAACAAACCATCTAGTTATTTTATCGAAACATCCATCAATATGTTGTACTACCCAGGATAGATTTCTGCTGCAGTGAATGAGCAAGCAACAATAACCATAGCAAACACATCGAATCGGCTAAACATCACAAAAGTTTGTTGCTTGCTGGGGCAAAGCAAAGCCGGCTCAGGGTCCAGGTGACCCTCCAGGGCTGCTGTCCACCACAGGATGTTGCACATGGTGACTCAGAGTTCCAGGCAGCTTCTGTCTTGTGACTCAACCCTCTCTATTCTAGGCCTCCTCCACAAAAGGGAAGATGAACCTGGAGAACCTTGCAGAGACCTTTTGCTGCCTCAGAAAGGAAGTGGCCGTCCCTTCTGATTGTATTTTACTGGCCAGGGCTAACCATAAGACCCTGCCTAACTCAGGAGGACTGGGATGGGTATCTCCATACAGTCAAGAAGAAAAAGAGAACTACACATGGAAGACAGTGTGAATTTCAACTACATATGGCAAGGAAGAGTTACACAGACCCCAATATTAGGAGTTAAGCATCCTTATCTACACGTTAATGTTACAGAGCCAAGCTCCTCAAAATTAATAGCATTTTAATAAAAGTTTCCCCTGCCATATATACGATTCCACATGTTTTAATATTTATGGCAAATCCTTTGTGTGTATTAATTCATTTGATCTTGACAATTCCCCGATAAAGTTGATATTTTTATTCTTATTTTAAAGAGGTTCCTAACATCTGTTTCTACCCACAGAACATCCCTGACACAAAATGTGTGGAGGTTTTTCCCATACCAACCAACTCCTTAATTTGCTGGACAACAACAGTGATTCAATTCTGACGTTAACTACCTAGAATTACGGTCAGACCCCACAGGTTAAAGGCTCAGTCCCACAAGACTACTCTCACTTCAGATGCCGATCCCAAGCCCAGGCCTCCTGTACTTCTGACTGACCAGCTGTAAATCAGGGGTTCCCACACCCCCCTCCTCATGTTGCTCTGGACTCACAGAACTCAGGAAGCAATTTACTGACTATTACCACTTTATTAGAAAGGATACAACTCAGAAACAGCCAGACGGAAGAGATGCATAGGGTAAGGTATGGGGGGAGGTGGGCTCCAAGCTTCCTTGCCCATCTAGGCAACTTCGTGTGTTCACCAACCCAGAAGCTCATTAAATGTTCTTCAAGAGTTGCTATAGAACTTAATCTCCAGCCCCCCTCTTTTTCATCCCCAGAGGCCTATGCTTGGAGCTAAAAGTTCCAACCACTTTGTCTTTTTGGTGACCAGCCCCATCCTGAGGCTATCTAGGTGCCCTGCCCCAAGTCATCTCATTAGCATAAACTGAGGTGTAATTGTTATGAAAGACAGAGCACCCTCCTGTCACTCAGGAAATTCCAAGGGTTTTTGGAGGCCAGTGCAAAGAACCAGGGATAAAGACCAAATATATTTCATATTATACAGCAGTCTCCCTTATCCATGGTTTCACTTTCTGCGGTTTCACTTACTCGCTATCAACTATGGTCCAAAAACATTAAAAGGAAAATCCAGAAATAAGCAATTCATAAGTTTTAAATTGCACACTATTCTGAGCGCCTCACTTCATCTCATATCATCACAAGAAGGGTGAGTGCACTGCAATATATTTTTAGAGAGAGAGCACATTCACATAACTTTTATTACAGTATATCGTTATAATTTTTCTATTTTATTATTGGTGTTGTAAATCTTTTACTGCGCCTAATTTATCAATTAAACTTTATTATAGGATGTATGTACAGGAAAAATACCATATATATAGGGTTCGGTACTACGTGCAGTTTTAGACATCCACTGGAGGTCTTGGAAAATATCCCCCATGGATAAGTGGGGCTACTGTACTACAGAGCTTAAACAACTCATCCAAGGTCATGTGCCAACTGTCCTCTGACCATCCCTCCAGACCCACTCTGCATCTTCTTTCTGCTCTCAGCCCTGGGGAGCGGACCTGTGTGGCCCACATCAACAGGCTGCGATTTCCTGTCGTTTCTGGTGGCCTAGGCCAATGAGTAGCCCAAGAAGAACAAAAGGAGGAGAGGACAGGAATTGGGGCATTTATTGCCCCAGCTCCTTACCTGTGAGGTTGCAGCAGGTTGGTCTGTGTCAGGATCTAAGTTAAGCCCTCTCTCCATAAGGCTACCCTTTCTGAGTTCTAGTGACTACTCTCTCTCCTCGGCCTTTCCAACGCAGGAGTGGTAGCTCAGAGGTCACTGGCCTCAGCGTACAGCATGACCCCTTGTACTGCACTCTCTGAAAAGCACTCAATTTGAGTGGCTATTTCTTCGGTGTTGGGATGATGGCTGATAAAAATAATAAAAATCAGAGCTGGGCTTGGCCTAATATAATGAGACAATTATTTGTTAGATTTCTTTCTAAAGTTCACATTAATGGCTAAACACACAGAAATCACTTCATTTAATATAGTAAATAAAAAATAACTTTTAAAATTAAAGCTAATTTTTTTCGTATTGCACAAGCAAAACATATTAATCATAGGGAAATACAAATAAATAGAAAGAAGCAATCAAACTATTGATCTCTCACCGAAGTACAAATGTAACATTTTCATAAATATCCTTCCATTATTTTTTCTATGCAAATACATATATATCTGACTGCTCTACAAAATTTGCATTTTTGTATACACACTTTTTAATCATTTTTTTCTACTTAATAAATTGTGATACTCTTTTCCTGTCTTTATATTCTTTTAAATGGTTGTTTGGCAACAGGTTGTGGGATTGTGTCAATTTTAAAGCTAATTCCAATTTGGACTCTAAGGTTATTTTCAATTTTTATATCCTACAAATAATTCTATAATGAATTGGATTTTTGTTTTTTGTTTTTGGCCAAATCTTTGTGTACATATTTATTTTCTTCATATAAAGTTCTAAATATAGAATTGATGGAATAGGGTAGCACATGTCAAGGCTTTGGATGTGAATTGCCAAGTTTCCTCCCATCTTCACCCTTACCCCAGATAACCTATGAAATATCTGTCTCTGCATCCTCACCAACACTGGCTATTAAATATTTGTTTAAAAATCTCTGCCAATCACTGCACTATGACATTCTTAATGTAATTAAATGACTTCTATCTGAGAAAATAAAAGGTCTTTATTTAAAGTATAAATCCAACCCTGGCTGGTGTGGCTCAGGGGATAGAGCGCTGGCCTGCAAACCAAAAGCTCACCGGTTCGATTCCCAGTCAGGGCACATGCCTAAGTTGCAGGAGATTGATGTATCTCTCACACACCGATGTTTCTCTCCCTTTCTTTCTCTCTCCCTTCCCCTCTGCCTAAGAGTAAATAAGTAAAGTCTTTATAAAAATAAAGTATGAATCCAATATGTTCAAACTAAGTATTATAACCATATGGTCAAAGTGAAGAGGAAACTGATGCGACTATCTTATTAAAATCAGGGCACTCTAACAGTGGAGAAACCTGACAGATACGACCTCTGCCAAGTCATCAAAGTTCACATCAAGAGTGAGAATTTGCCCTCACCGTGGTTCTCAGTTGGGTGTCGACCCAAAAACCAAACGGTTGTGCTTTGTATTCCTGATCGGGGCACAAGCTTAGGTTGTGGGTTCAGTGCCCAGTTGGAGCATGTATAAAAGGCAACCAATCCATGTTTACCTCCCTGTCTCTCTTCCTCTCTTCCCCTCTCTCTAAAATCAGTAAGCATGTCCTTGGGTAGAATTTTTTAAAAAAAAGGAGTGAGGAATCATCTTAGCAGCACACACTCTCCGTATGAGTGATGAGAAGGGCACTTTACCTCCATAGTCTTCCACCCCAAACCCATGACCTCAGTTTAATCATGAGAAACCCATCTGACAGATCTCAGTCGAAGGGCATGCTACAAAATACCTAAGCAGTGCGCCTTGAAACTACAAAGAAAGTCTGAATACTCAAACATGGCTATATCCATCAATTAATGAATGAATAAACTAAATTATCTATTCATTCAATGGAATATTATTCAGCCACAAAAAGGAACGCAGTTCTCACAGTTGCTGCAATGTGGATGAACCTCGAGAACATTATGTTCAGGGAAAGAAGTCAGATATGAAAGGACACAGGTTGTGTGATTCCATTTCTATGAAATGTTTAGAATAGGCAAATCCATAAAAACAGAAAGTAGATTAGTGGTTGCCAGGAGCTGGGGAAGGGGAGAATGGGGAGTGACTGCTACATGGGTATGTGGTTTCTTACAGAAAATGTTATGGATTTAGATACCACAATTTTTTAATGTACTAAGATCCACTGAATCACATACTTTAAAAGGGTAGATATTAGAGTATGTAAACTATATCTCAATTTAAAAACAAAAAACAGCTCTGGTCAGATGGCTCAGTTGGATAGACTGGCACCCCAATACTCCAGGGCTTCTGTTCAATCCCTAGTCGGGGCACATATAGGAATGAACCAATGAATGCATAAATAAGTGGAACAACACATTGCTGTTTCTCTCTCTCTGCTCCTCTCTCTCTTAAATCAATAAATTTAAAAAATTATGTTAGCATTAGGTGATAGTAAAAAAATAAAAATAAAGATTAAAAAGAAAAACAGCCCTGGCTGGTGTGGCTCAGCAGACTGAGAGCGTCAGCCTGCAAACCAAAAGGTCACCCGTTCGATTCCCAGTCAGGGCACATGCGTGGGTTGCGGGCCAGGTCCCTAGTTGGGGGCATGAGAGGCAACCGACCATGTATCTCTTGCACACTGATGTTTCTGTCCCTCTCTTTCTCCCTTACTTCTCCTTCTCTAAAAATAAATTAATGAAAAAAAAACCAAAAAAACCAGAAACAAAAACAAAGAAAGTCTCAGAAACCATCACAACCAACAGGAGTCTAAGGGGACATGACACCTAAATTTAATATGATGGCCCGGATGGGATTCTGGGACAGAAAAAGTGCATTCAGTAGCACATACGGAAATCTGAACACAGTATAGACTGTTAATAATGATATATCAATATTGGTTAATTAATTGTGACATATATGATAATAACGTAAGATGTTTATAATACCAGAAAATCATAGGGGAATGTCGGTGTGGGGTATGTGGGAAACCTCTGTACATACTGTCTTTGCCACTCTTTTGTAACTCTAAAATATTGTTCTAAAATAAAAAGTTGGTTGAAAAAACAATCCCAGTGCACCCAATCATGACAATTTGGGCCACTTACAAAAAGCACAAGGGTTCTTGCCTCTGGCTGTAAGGACACACAGGCTATTCTGATTTTGTCGCCAGGAAAACTGCCCGTTTGGAAACCAAGCCCATCTGTGGCATGTCGGGTCACCAGAGAAGCCGTTGGGTGAGGTGAGGATAAGGGCCAGCGATTCTATTCTCAGTCAGTGGCCCTCACCACTAACCATCCTTCCTTCCCCTTCAGTTTGTCTGTATCGTGTCTGAGCCTGAATTTCCCTTTCTGGCTAAGCCCTGATTCTAGGAGATTTTCGATGTTGAAAAAGATGGAGAGATGTCAGTGGAATTGCCTGAAAAAAAGATCGTACTTTTTTAAAAACAGGTGACTAACTTCAACATTAATGCCAACACTTGTGATCAAGAAAATCAGATGATGCGGGGCTAGGCAGGAGCGTCGGACTGTCAAATGACATGGGACTTCAGGCCACCTCCAGGACACAGGCTTACAAGTGTGCACTACTGGTCCATAGCCCTTGGAAGTTGCTCTTGAAGAAACATCTAGGAGAGTGACATATTAAATACAAAATAACCATCCCAAACTCAGGAGTTCGGATCATGTGAAAGTTTGTATGGAATTAGAGTTGGACCTAAAACATGTGGGAAAACAGGGTAGTGGACATCATAGCTGTGAACATTCTTAGAAATCAATAAAATTCACTAAAATTATATTTTAACAACAATAAAAATAGCAATGGGTAACCTTTTTTTTGCACATGGAGCAATGTTATATTGATTCCCTTTTTAAAAGAAACACTGTGACCCCTCTCTCCACAAAACCACTGAGGTTGGGTACTGAATCAGTCCGGGAACAGCCCGTGGAGAGGCCCGACCCAAACGAATTCAAAGAAAGAAAGCGCCAAAGAGCCGAATTCTTGGCTTTTGAGAGTTTCTAAGCGGTCTTTTGAAATTCATGGCAGAAATAATAATCTTGGATGCCAAACCCTTTGATTTGGGAGATTTGCAAAAGAAAGGCTTTTTTTTTTAAGGTCTCTAAACTTTGGTGTTGGGTATCAAAATTTTGGATTCGAAAGCAAATTCCTGAAGGAATGTTGTAATAAAGTTTATGCCACAACAGACAATACATCTGCTGGGTAACCTGATGAAAAGTCAGATTATCCTGTCCCTGAGGCTAAAAAAATTTTGTAATAAAAGAAAAAAACCTGGGGAGGAAGAATTTAAAATTCCAGAAGGCTGGGGTGTGGGTGAAACTGTGCCATGAGCTGATGAATTGTTAACATTGCGTTCATATTCTGTTCTCCCTCCTTTTGTATATCTCTGGAAATTTTCCATAATAAAAATTTTACTCTTATTAGTTTTATTGTGGAAGCTAGGAGTACAGCAAGAAGTAGTGATTTCTGGACTAGGGGCAGGGGGTCTGTGATGAGAAGGACAGGGGAGCCTGGAACGAGGCAGATGGATTCAAAATATAGCTGGTGGTAACCCACTGGATTATATCAACATCTCATATCTTAAATCCCCACGCATTTTCCCTCTTCCTTGACTTTGAGAGCTTAGTATACCAGGCACTTGGCCCTTGGGGAAAGAAGATGGGTTGGAAGAAAAGAAATACTGGGTTAGCCCTGGCTGGTGCGGTTCAGTTGGTTGGAGCATCGTCCCATAAATCAAAACGCTGGGGCTCAACTCCTGGTCAGGGCACATGCCTAGGTTTTGGGTTCGATCCCTGATCACGGTGCGAATGGGAGGCAATCAGTAGATGTTTCTCTCTCCCTGTCTCTCTCTCTCTCCCCGCCCTTCCTCTCTCTCTAAAATCAATAAACATATATCTTTAAATTTTTTAAAGGAGAAATATTGGGTTAGCCACTGGAGTGGGTTGCTGAGAATGGCCTCTGCCCTGGACACTATACCATCTACAGCGTGAGGAACTTCAGAAATATTGTACTTGCTACAACACAGATGAACTTCAAAAGCTACAGTGATCTCTGGCTGGTGTAGCTCAGTGGATTGAGCCTCTGCTTGTGAACCAAAGGGTCACCAGTTCGATTCCCCAGTCAGGATACAGGCCTGTGTTGGTGGCCCAGGTCCCCAGTAGGGGGCGCACGAGATGCAATCACACATTGATGTTTCTCCCTGTTTTTCTCCCTCTCTTCCCCACTGTCTAAAAATAAAAAATAAATAAAATCTTTTTTTAAAAAAATCTACAATGAGTGGAAGAGGCCAGAAAGGCTCCCAAATTCTCTGTCATTGCATGTCCTTCTATCTGTTCATTCAACAAACATTTCTTGGGGACTTGCTATCTGTCAGCAAGGCCCCAGTGAGGTGATGAGCAGGACATGGAGGTGAACCAGAGCAAATCCTTGCCCTGGAATCTAGGTAGTATGGAAGAAGGGCCAGGACTTTGGAGCCACAACCTGGACTAAAATACTGGCTTGGTCTGTAATTAGGAATGCCAATTTAGCAAAATAATAATAATAACTAAAAAATAAAAAATATATATCACACACTTAAATTTGAATTTCAGATAAACTGTGAAAACTTCTGTAGTATTAGTATGTTCCATGTCATGTTTTGTTGTATTCTATCTAGAACTTTACAGGTAATTGCTGTGTGACCTTGGATATATAACTCAACCTCTCTGATCTGAGATTCTCTGTGTTCAAAATGGGGTTGTATGCACCCCAACCCAGGATGGAACTCACAACTTTGGTGCATCAGGACAATGCTCCAACCAATTGAGCTGCCTGACGAGCGTTGCATCTTTCAATTTTACACTCTACACACATGGCCTGTCTCATCCCAGCCCTGGGAAGTGATTCCGGGAAGCACTGAGAGGGAGTGAAGTGAGAGAAGAAATGAAGAGCCAAAAAGTAGAGAGGGAGCTCCCTTGAGAGACTGTGAGGAGTATAGGTCAGAGGAGCCCCAGTGCAGGGTGCAGCGCCTGAGGCATTTATCCATCTTTTTTTTTCTTTTTTTTAAGTTTTAGAGAGAGAGGAAGGGAGGAAAAAAGAGAGGGAGAGAAACATCAATGTGGGGTTGCCTCTCACACACCCTCACCCCCCATCGGGGTCCTGGTCTGCAACACAGGTATGTTGCCCTGTGCCCTCACCTGGAACTGAACCAGTAACCCTTTGGTTCACAGGCTGGCACACAATCCACTGCGCCACACCAGCCAGGACTATCCACCAACTTCTGTCCTCACTGGTCCCGGCTAGCTCTCTTGACTTTAACTCCCCCACATTCCCAAGGTAAGTCTGTGTTTCATTGAGCTGAAGAGCTCCCCTAGGTGGCGAGGAGGAGAGATGCAGGTGGAGTTGGGAAGCACTGAGAGAACTGGACACTATCGTCCCTGCAGCTACAGGTGAGGTCAGGTGAGCAAGGGGATATGGATGGCATCGATAGCTTCTGGGACCCTTACATGCGTGCATGATGCTGGACCCGTGCCAGGCAAAGCTTTAAGTGCTTCACAAATATCAATTCACTGAGTCCTCATGAGAGCCCCATGAAACAAGTATTGTTATTGTTCTGATTTTACAGATGGAGAAATCGAGGCATGAAAAAAAAACAGCAAATAGCTTGCACAAAAGCAAGTCAGAGACAGGGCAGGATTCAAACCAAGAAAATCAATGCGTGTCACTACCAATTACTACCCTTGCCCACTCTGTTTTGCTTCCTTCCTTTCATGCCTTCCACACCTATTGAGCACCAACTCTACCTGGCTGTTTCCTTCCCATAGTTCAGGTCTCAGTTTAGAGATCGTTTCCTCCAAGAAGCCTTCCATGATCATTTATCAAGAGTAGACTCCTGCTACTATCTGTGGCAGAGATCTATTCGTTTTCCTTACAGCACTTAACAGTTTACAATTCTTTTATGCGTTGTTTTACTTGTCGTCTGTCTCCACTGCTAGTCTATAAGTTTATGAGAACAAAGGTCCACCTGTCTTGTTCACGATTACATCCCCAGTTCTTCTCTCAGGGCCTGGCTCAGACTAAGAGCTTAATAAATATTAAATGCACCTGGAGCATAATTGAATAATTAAATAAATGAATCCAACATACAAAACATACTGATGTCATGTTTGCATAGGGCTGACATACACAAATTATACTGTTTTCCAAATATCAATTAATGAAGCCTGTGGCATTTCCCTGAGGGGTTGGCCGGCGCTTCCATGTGGATGATCCAAGACACAAATAGAGGGAAATGATTTATTCTGGGTCACTGATGACTCAGTGTCTGGGAATAGAAACACACTCCAAAACCTTTGCTCTAATTAGTCAAGGTAATTATTAGGCACCATAATTAGGCCCGAATGACCTCAGTCAGGCTGTTTGTAACCTCTAGAATTTAAGACCTGTACTAATTTTGCTTTAATGAATTATTTGTTGTGCCTTGGCACTCCCAGCCCTGTTTGTTTTTTCTGAGGAATCAAACATTTGTCAGAGACTGGGGAGGGGGAGGAATGAGGAGTGGCTGCTTAGCTGGTACTGAGTTTTCTTTGGGGATGCTGAAAATGTCTTGGAAATAGACAGTGGTGATGGCCGCACGACATTGTGAATGTACCGATTGTCACTAAATTGTTCATTTTAAAATGGTTAATGTTAAATTTTATGTTATGTGAACTTCCCCTCAATGAAAAATATATAATATTTCACACACATTGCTTCCTTCCTCACTGCCCTGTGGCTGGGAACCCTGTGTGGGAGTCGCCTTGCAACTTCTCCAGGGAGGGAAGGTCTTTTCAGCCCTGAAAACCATGTGGCACTTACTTCCTAAACTGCAAGGAGGGGAATCCATATTTGTTTACTGAAGCCTACTATGTGCCAGGTGCCGCGCTAGACAATAGGAACTGTCTCCATCCGTCCCCTTAACCCTCTCTCTCCTCACCAATTTAATTTTTCTTTACTGTGTTTATTACCAACTGACATTACATTGTATGTACCTATTTGTTCATCGTTGTTTTTTCTCACTAAAATATAAGCTTTTGGGGGGCAGGGATTTTGTCTGATTAGTTTACTACATATCCCCTGTGCATGGTACACAGGAGATGCTCAATAAATACTGATTAGGTGAAGGAACCTAGCAAAATAGGCATTAGTATCTCCAGGATACAGGTGGAGAAATGCGGGCTCAGTGACTTGCCAGAGTCCCATGGTTCCTAAGTCGCAGACACTAAATTTGAGCTCTGGCGCTATCTGGGGGCACAGGCCAAACTGCAGGGAGCTTCCCTTCACCCACTTCCTCTGCCCTTCTGGAAGGAGTGAAAAGTCTGAAAATCAAAGGCCAGGAGGCAATGATGACTCATCGCCTTTGACTCAGAAGTCAAAGCTGAGGGAAATCATGACCCAAAGCTGAGTCATCATTTCTGCTTTCCTCTGCTGACTTGTTCACTCCTCCAGTTCTTGGCCCCCTGAGCTCTTCTTTGGGGTGAGACCAGGGTTGACGCCAGGGCCTCCACACAGTCCAGGTTCCCTTCTCATCCCACCTCTGTCCTCTTGGCTGGGATGGTCTGACCCAGATGAACCCCCGGATGTGCTGAGGCCAGCAGTCCCCAGAGAGCGATGTAGGTGGAGATGCAAGAACTGAGGCGGTTGCAGGGTCTGAATGCTGGCAGAGGGCAGACCTTGAGGAGTACCCCTGCTGTGAGACTTTCCTGGCTGAACAGCACCAGCAGTGACCTCATGTCCACCTGCTTTATTTCCAACACGAACTAAATCTAATTTGTTAAAAAAGAACACAAACCTCACCATCAGAAAGAGAGGACATCATTACTCGTACATAGGTCTTTGGGCCCTCATAGCTTGGATTTCTAGGGATTTCTAGAAATGACAATTTAAACCTTTGAGAAATATTGGTTTGACTGTCTACCCAAAGGGATGCCCCAGTTTACACCCCATCATCAGGGTAGGAGCAGCTGATCCTCACGCCCTTGCCAACATTGAGCTAACCTAAAAAAAAAAGACCTTTCAAAGTGAGAGGCCACCAGCATTTATTTGAGATTAATAAGAAGAGCTATTCAGGAAGCACAGATTCAGGCAGAAGCCCAAACAGTGTTCCCATTAGAAGACAAAGACGATGCGTATTTATGAGAATGGGAAGGGGAACAATGACACCAATAGAAGGAAGGCATTTCTATAGGTGCAGATGATATAACAGAGCAATACTGATTCTCAACAATGTTTTTAATTTTCAGTCCAGCGGTCATAATAACGACTTTCTTGTTATCTTTGCCAACAGGATTTTTCTGAGGGGAAACAAGGTTGGTGAGGCCCAATCCAAACGTTATTTTGCCCTGTTTTAACACTCCACAGGTTTGAGACATAAGATGTGCAAGGTAGTTCTTTGGGGTGGCAGTCCCGGCTCCATTTTACAATGATTCTGTTTATATTATTGTTTGTAACTGGATGTATGTTGCCACTGGATGGGGGAGGTCGGAAAGTTATGTCTCACTTTATATTTCACTTTGAATTTCCCAGTTTAACCAATGTGCTCAAGCATCTTTTCAAACGTTTATAATGACCGTTTCTATATTATCTTCTGCGAATGACCTGTTGGATTCTATTAGCGCTGTGGACATTGAAGTTTTATCCTCAGTGTACCCCAATTCCATCCTGTAGTGGCTGCTTAGGTTCCAAATCCTCTCCCCTTTCCTATGATAACAGTCCCTGTGTCCCCCTTCTCACCAATCTCTTGTGTAGTCACATTCACAGAATTCACAGCCTTTGACTTTAAGGGAACCAACAAGTCCCTTCCGTGGCCCAGGTCATGGTGACTGGCTGAGGGCAGAGCCATGACCCAAGAATTGCCGGCCGAAGAAAGCAGGCCTCCATTCCTTGACTCCTTTTGTGTTGTATCCCTCTGCATTTGGGTCAGTGATATGAGGAACCCGAAGTTCCCAGGGATCTCCACGAGGAGCCAGAAAACGAAGACACCGCCAAGGAGGCAAAGCCGAGGAATGCAGTGTCACCTGAGCCCTGATCCCGCCCCATCCAAAGTCAAACTGCAGACACTAGAATTTTCGTTTGCGAAAGTGAATACATTTCTTCATTTTAATGATTATTATTGTTAAACAGCTTACGCTGAGATTGTTGGGATTTTTGTTTTTGGGTTTTTTATTTCCACCCTGCAAGGAGTCCTAACCAACCCACATGTCTTGAATGAGCCATACGAATTCACATTCCGGCTCACCTGGTTCTCCAGCCTGCACGGCGCATGGATGTGCTTCTAGGCCTGTCCAGAAGTTAAGTGCGATTTTTTTTTTTTTAATGCTAAACAAGATGGAAGGCATGCGCCCCGTTGTTTTGAAGGGAACAAGTTAAACATCGAAAGGCAATGCCTGGCCTAGCAGCACCTTGGAGACCTTCTTTTATTTTTTATATTTTTCTTTTCTAACAGGAACCTTTGGGATCTGAGTGAACGGCATGGGTGACAGGAATGAAAAGATGTTCTTATTACTTTGCGTTTGACTCTGGTTTTCATGCATGGGTAAGGGGGAGTGATGAGTGGATAGGTGGTTCTCCAGTATGAAAAGAGCCACAACTGTCACCAAGAGGCTTTTGCACGTTCTGCGAACAATTGTCTTTGGATTCTGATTTTTCCTTTCCAAATAAAAAGGACCAGCCAGAGGCCCCCAGGCCGGGAGAGAGCAGGCCGCTAAGTGCTGATAATCCCGGGGTCTCACCAGGTAGCAAGAGGGGGGAGGAAGGAAGTAAGTAGACAAAGCTTGGGATTCCAAATTTCCAACCCTGACTCCCCCACCTCCTAGCTGCTCCAGTTGCTATGACTTCCACACAAAGTACTCCCAAACTTAGTGCCATAAAACAACGATTTGTTATACTTACAGATGCTGCGGGTCAGGAATTCAGACAAATCCTAAGAGCCATGCTGCTGCTCTTCCTCATCTGGGGTCCCAGCTGGGAGACTTGAAGGCCAGGGGCTGGAGCATCTGTAGGCGCCCTCACTCACGGCTGGACCTCAGTTTCTCTCCACATGGGCCTGTCCACACGGTTGCTTGGGCTTCCTCATGGCATGGTGGCTGGGCTCCAAGGGCAAGCACCCTGAAAGAGAGAGGCAGTCAGCTGGAGGCTGCGGCAGCAGTCATGACCTAGTTTTAGAAGTTACCTAGCGTCACTTTTTCCATATCCTATTAATTGAGGCAGTCACAGGTCCTGCCTAAGTTCAGATGGAGAAGAAATAGATTTTGCTTCTTGATGGGGAGTGGCAAGGTTCTGGAAAGGAGCATGGGACTAGGAATATTCCTGTGACCATTTTGAAAATTACAACCTGCCACGCTAACTGAATGAGATACCAGCCAAGTTGCTTCACCTCTCTGGGCCTCAGTTTTCTCATCAGTAAAACAGGATAATCATAGTGCCTACAATCTAGAGAGAATCAAATGAAATAATGCATGTAAAGTACATAGCATAGTACCTGCAACTTGGCCGAGTATTCAGTGAAAATTAGAAGTTATGGCTAGTCATAGTTATTATTGAACAATGAGGCTTCTTAGTATGGCTGAAACAGGGTGTTGTGGGTTGAATTGTGTCCCTGGCCCAGGAAAAAATGTGTTCAGGTCTCGACACCTTGTACCTGTGAATGTGATCTTATTTGGAAATTGGGTCTTTGTAGATGTAATTAAGACGTAAATTAAGAATAGGTCATATTGGATTAAGGTGGACCCTAAATCCAATCACCGACATCATAAAAAGAGACACGGACACACACAGGGAGAATGTCCTGCGACAAGGGAGGCAGAAATTAGAGTGATGGATGTACAAGCCAAAGAACCCCAAGGATTGCTGGCAACCCCCAGAAGCCAGGAAGAGGCAAGGAAGGACCCTTCCCACGAGCCCTTAGAGTGAGCATTGCCCTGGGGACACCTTGATTTCAGACTGTGGTCCCTCAGAGCCATGAAAGAATAAATTTCTATTGTTTTGAGCCACTCAGTTCATGGTACTTTGTTACAGCAGCTGGAGAAAACTGCTAAGCAGGGTTTGCTTGGAAGCCAGGAGGATAAGTTCTAATCCCAGAGCTGCCTCTGATTAGACAAGTGAGGTTGGCTTCTTCCCTTTCAGTGGCTGAGTCTGTTTCCTCATCTGTAAAATGGGAGGTGGGGGCTGGATTTGCTGGTTTCTAAAGTCCCTTCCCTCTCAGAGATGCTTATATACACATATGTGACAAAACTTCAAAATCCATAGTCTCCTGAATGTTCAGGGGCTGACACTTCATTATGAAGCTGATCTTTTCACCTTTGGACCCCGAGGGTGGTTCCCAACCCCTATTTCCCAGTTTTTTACCACTAACTTCATTTTCTGGTTTAAAAATGTTATTTTCAAATTATTATAACAAAAATAAGAGTTATACTTTAAACAAACCAAAAAATATCATAAGTTTAAAAGTTCAGCCCTGCTGTTGTCAAAAAGCCAATCCCACTCTAATGTGATAAAAATTAATACTTTGGTATAGCTCCTTCTGTAAATTTCTCTAAACATGTTCAATAATTTGAGTGTGCACAGTACGTGTTCTACAAAAACGAATTTGCGCACAGTGTGTGTTTTTCAACAGTGAGCTCATGCTGTACACACTCTTTTACTACTTGCCTTGTTTCAGTGAACGTATCTGGGAGATCAGCTGAAGGCTGATGCCAGGGCCACTGTGTTACAGAACTCCAGAGGGCATCTCTAAAAAGAACACAGTGTGAACTGGTTGGAGGGGAAGCACCACGAGAAACACCCAGGCCATGAAGATTCAGCACTGTGGACAGGGACAAGGCTCTCCGACGTGCTCTGCCCCAAAATGTCCATTGCTGGTCCTAAGTTATATATGCGTACGGTAGTTACAAAGATGACTGACACATATTGATTGCCCTTAGGGAGCTCACGGCCATGGGAGAGAGGGCTGTGTGGTTGAGTAATAACTTAATAATGAATGACATATGTGGATTATATTCTTACTCAAGAAAAAATATCAGTAAGATACTCACACAATCATTTATTGCGTGCACCATGCCAAGCACTTTGTATGCATTATCTCAGTTAATCTTCATAGCCGTACTATGATGGAGAGAATCTTATAAGCCTATTTCACAGATGAAGAAACTGAAGCTCAGAGAGGTGAATCGACAGGGATGAATGGCCATGTCCTTACACGTACACATATTGCCATCAAGGGAGAACTCTGCACATGGTATTTAGGTAACAAACACCTGTGACCAGGTATTACATGCAGCCAACTGGCTGGCCTTGGGGGCTAAAACACCCTTATAACAGATTTGCCTTGTTGTCCGGATATTTATTTACTCATGTCACAAAAAAGAAACTGGTGTGAAACTCACTCCCCTTCTACTTATGGCAGCACAGGAACAATAAACACGTGTCTCTTGGCATGACGTGGCTGTATATCCTTGCGGGTCATGGCCACATCTTGTATGGGTTTTGTGTCTGTGGAAGCATCTAGAACAGGACTGGGCACATGTCCTTTCTCATTTACTCCCAGAGATGACCTCTGCTGGCTTCCTCTCGCCCCCTGCTGTCTGCTTTGCATACTACAACCAGTGTCATTTTTAAGAAATGCACACCTGAACCTCTTCAGACACCCCTTCATTGTCTGCCCAGCCCATTGTTCTCAGGGTGTAGTCAAACCCCTCCCTCACCACCTGGCTTTCAGGCCTCCTTTACCACTGCAGCTCAGTGTTTTGCTCTAACAACATGCACTTTATAGTGTGGTGATGCCAGCCTGCTGTGGACACTCCCATGCCACCACGGGTCAGCTTCATCGAACCTGCCTATCCCCTGAGAGAGTGGTGATCTCCACAGGAAAGAAGTTTGCTTTCTGCGGCTCCTGGCAGGCCTCCCAGCTAATCCCACCGAGGACCCTTTGTTATAATCACCACCCCTATCAATCATGGTAGCACATTAGCCTGCGGATACCTTCCCAAAGCTACAAATTATCCTTGAGCGGCTTTGAAACACAGCCTGGCTTCCTCTGCAGAACTGGGAGGCCTCACAGCTCTGGACGTCCCAATCTTGCATCCCTCCTTCCTTTTTCTTCTCCCCTTTGCAAAAGTGTCTCCCAACCCATTTCCACAGATAAACCAAATCCTGGGAGACCTCAGGCTCTCAGCCAGAGCCTGCAGAGTGGGTGCAAAGAGCGGAGCCCAAGTCTCACGGTGGAGAGTACCACAGCAGCCACTGTCAGCTCTCCCCGGCCCTGAGCGTGAAAATAAGAAGTGGGCCAGGATTGCAATCACATGCACTTTGGCCATTCGGGCTGCTGTAACAAAAACACCAGCCCTGGCCAGTGCGGCTCAGTTGGTTGAAGGGTCATCTCTTAGCCAAATGGTTATGGGTTCAATTCCTAGTCAGGGCACATATCTAGGCTGTGGTTTGATCCCCCATCTGAGTGCTTATGATCCCCTGTCCAGGGTTTATGGGAGGCAACCAGTTGATGCTTCTCTCTCACATCATTGTTTTTCTCTCTCCTTTCCTCTCTCTCTAAAAGTAATGAAAAAAATGTCCTAGGTGAGGATTAAAAAAAAATACAACCCACTGGATGGCTTCAGCAACAAACATTGATTTGTCACAGTTCTAGAGGCTGGGAAGTCCAAGATCAAGGTGCTGGCAGATCTGGTGTCTAATAAGAACCTGCTTCCTGATTTGTAGGTGGCCATCTTCTAGCTGTGACCTCACTTGGTGGGAGGGGAGCTCCACCCCACTCTCATGACCTATGCACCTCCCAAATGTCCACCTCCTTGTACCATCACACTGGGGAGTCGGATTTCAACATATGAATTGTCGGTGGGGGACACACAGTCAGTTCCTAACAGGCACCTTGGAGAGACTTGCGTGTCTTCTTGGAAGAGAAAGGCCTGGTTTCCTGAAGGGATGCGCTAAACTTTGTTGTCAAAGAGCTATAGTTGGATGTTCCACATCTCTAGTCATTAGGGAACTGCACATCAAAACCACAGCGAGGCACCCACTAGGATGCATATTTTTAAAAAGGGAAAAAGTAAGTGGTGAGGATGTGGAGAAATGGGAGTCCTCATGAATTGCTGGTGGGAATGTAAAATGGTGCATCTGCGGTGGAATCAGTTTGGTGGCTCCTCAAAACGTTAAACAGAATTACCATATGGCCCAGGAATCCCACTCATAGGTGTACATCCAAAATAACTGAAAACAAAAACATGTACATGCTTGTTTATAGTATCATTATTCGCAATAACCAGAAGATGGAAACAGACCAAATGCCCACAAACACATGAGTGAATAAACAAAGCAAGCTGTATCCTCACAATGAAATATTATTCTGCCACAAAAAGGAATGAAGTTCTGATACATTCTCCAGTGTGGATGTCCTCAGAAACCTTATGCTAAATTAAATAAGCCTGACGCAAAAGGTCACAAACTATATGATTCTATTTAAATAAAATATTCAGAATAGCTAATGCCATGAACACAAAATGCATATTTGTGGTTGCCAGAAGTTAGGGGTCAGGGGGGATGGGGAGAAACTGCTTAATGGGTAGAAGGTTTCTTTTTGAGGTGATTAAAATGTTTTGGAATTTAACAGGCGTGGTGGTTGCACAACATTGAGAATGCACTAAATACCATTGAATTGTTCACTTTAAAATGGTTAATTTTGTGTTACGTGAATGTCACCTGAATAAAAAACGAAAACAGAGAGAGGGAGCTGTGGTCGTAAGTGCAGTTAAACTTGGGCCTCAGGACGGGATGAAACCCCTTCCTCCTGCCACACCCTTGGACCCCGAACCCCCTGCACGTCGGCTCTCTGCACTCACAGCCAAGTCCGGATCAGCGCGGCCCAATGGGAGTAGGGCACACACCACACACACGGAAGTGTAAATCAGGAACCACATTTTTAAAAAGCAAGAAGAAAAAGATGAAGTGAATGTTAATATGTTACCTAACCCAAATATCCAAAATATTATCATTTCAACATATTTTTTAAATTATTAATGACATATTTTACATTCCTTTTTTTTTTGCACATCAAGTCTTCAAATCCTGTGTGTATTTTGCACCATCAGCACATCTCAATTCAGAGACTTCCCATATTTTAGGGGCACATTAGCCACATGTGGCTAGTGACTGCCATATGGGATAGCACAACTCTAGAACACTAATCTGCAATGGGAAGTTGTCCCCCAGAGGAACGTTTGGGAAATTTGATGGGTCTTCTTCATTTCCAGGGTTATTGGAGAGCTACTGGCGTTGAGTAGGCAATGGCTGAGGATGCTAGATGTCCTGCAATGCACAGGACAGTGCTACAAAATGAATCGTCCCACATTGCTGTGCAACTGCTGAATCTACCACTGAACCTTCCTGAAGGGGGTTAAAAAAAAAAAAAAGATAAGCTTTGAACCTACCTCTATTTTACGTATAATAGCAAAGTATATGTTGTAGTATTTCGTTATACACTGAGTATTCCAGGAAGTTAGCTGCCATGTGCCTCCTGAGAAGATCATGCTTTGTTTTGATTGGAATTTTACCAAGAGTCATCTACCCTCTTAAAAATTCACATCCCCAAATGTGATATTTGAGTGGCTACAAAATACACCCCTGTCAGTTTGCATGTCTAGCATCTGACTGCTCCCATAAGTCTTCTAGAGCAGTAGTTAAGTTTGGGGCAGGTGTCAAAATTTATACGCAGAATTTCAACTTCATGCCCCTAACCCCCATGTGAATTATTTGTTCAAAGGCCAACCTGCAGTTGTGCTAAAGCATTTACTTACAGAAGTGTGTGTGTTATTTTTATTTTATATGGCTCTCTTGTTTTTCTTTTAAAAATACAGTTGGGGCATTGCATTTACTTTTGTAAACTATATATATAGAGAGAGACCACATTGTCCATGACTTTTCATTCAGTATAGTAAAGTGAGGTTATAAAGTATTTGTATCAAAAAGGAGTTTTTTGCCCTGTCTGAGTAGTTCAGTTGGTTAGAACATCGTCCTGATACACCGAGGTTGCAGGTTCGATCTCCGGTCAGGGCACATACAAGAATCAACCAATGAATGCATAAATAAGGGGAAGAACAAATCAATCTTTCCCTCTCTCTCTCTCTCTCTAATAAATAAATTTAAAAATTAAATAAAATAGCCCTGGCCGGGTTGCTTAGTTGGTTGGAGCATCATTCCAGACACCAAAAGGTTGCGGGGTTGGATTCCTGGTCAGGGCACATACCTAGGTTACAGGTTCAATCCCTGGTCAGGGCATGAGCAGGAGGCAACTGATCAGTGTTTCTCTCACATGGATGTCTGTCTGTCTCTCCCCTACCCCACCCCTTGCCTTCCTCTCTCTCTCTAAAAATCAATAAACATTTCCTCAGGTAAGGATTAAAAATAACAATAATAAATATAAAATAAAAGAATAAAAGGGAGCTTTGGGTCTGACGAGTTGTGTACATGATCTGGGCTCTGACCCAGCCCAGCTCTCATGTTGGCCGTGCCCAAACTGTCTTTTCACCACCTGGGTTTTCTAGGGTGTCTACTGATGACATACTTTGATTGTGTGACCCAAACCCTAAATGATCTGGGAAGAGTTGTCAGAATTAGGTCAGGAAGGGCCTTGAGTGCCATCCTAAGGGCTTTGAACTTAATGCAAAAGGCAGCGGGGAGCCATTGAAGGGTTGCTATTTGTTCTTTGTTTATTTCAAAGTTCCCATGGCCAAAGTAGCTTTTCAAGTTTCCCCATTTTCAATAAAGTCGTTATTTTGAAATAATTTTAGACTTAAAGGAGGCAAAACCCCTTCCCCCTGCCCCACCAGAGGGACAAGCAGAAAAGAAGTAATAAAAAATAAATAAAAATAAAAGCTGTTTTATATATATACATATATAAATACATATTTACATATATATATATATATACTAGAGAGTTCCCGTATACCTTTTACCCAGCTTCCTGTAATGATAACATCTTAAATAAATAAATATAGTCCATTATCAAAACCAGGAAGTTAACATTGGTATAATGCTATTCACTAAACTACAAACCTCATTCTCTTTTACCAGTTTTTTACATGCATTCTGTATGGGTGTGTAATTCTATGAAATTTTACCACAGGTATATAGATTCAGGTAACTGCCATCGCACTCAGGATACATAACTGTTCCATCGCTATAATGTGTGTTTGTTTTTAACAATTGTAAACTTTACTGATGTAAAGCTAACTGTGCTTTGTTTGGGAGGTATTCACAGTGGATCATTATATAAATGATACAGACAAGGAAAGGGAAAAATGACAGGACACTTCCCTTTTCATTTCCTTTTAGCTGCAATGTTGGTCAGATGTATTTTTAAAGGGTTAGGAGTATTGCTTTCACTTTTTTTGGTATCTAAAGTTTCATTCACTGCTCAGTAATAGTAACTTTGTTCCATTAAAGTTCCTTGTCTTTATCGGAAGACTTCAAACTAGAAACCAAATTATGGAAGATGGTGTGACATATCCCTTTGCTATGTCTTTTTAAAAATGAATCATAAGAATAATCTGTGAAATAACTTTGATAATGATTCAGTACCTGGAGCAGTGAATCTCAATCTTGACTGCACATTAGAAACACAACAGTGAAAAGATTCTTTTTTTTTTTTTTCCAATCCCTATGCCTAGCGCCTAACTTAGACCAATGAAATAAAATTTTTTGGGATAGGACGCAGGCATCAGTGTTTTCTATAACTTTTAATTTTGAGATTATTTCATATTTATAGAGCACTTACAAAAACAATCCAGAGTTCCTGTTTACTTCTCACCTGCTTCCTTTAAGGATAACAGCTTGCATGATCATAGGGCGACAACCAAAACCAGAAATTAACATTGGTGCAATATTATTATCAAAACTACAAAGTTTGTTTGGATTTCACCAGTCTTCTATCCATGCTTTTTTTCTATTCCAGGATCCAGTCTGAGGTCCCTCATTGCATTTAGCCATCCTGTCTCCTTTGCCTCTTCTTGGAAATGACAGTTTCTCAATCCCTCCTTGTCACTTGGCTTGACTCTGTGGAGAGTACTGGCCTGGTATTTTGTAGTATTTCTCAATCTCATGATTAGATTGAGGGTATGAATTTGGGGCATGAACATCAGAGAAGTAACTCTCTGTCCTTCTCAGTGTATTGTATCAGAGGTGTATGATGTCAATGTATCTTTTACTGATGTTGTAAACCCCAATCACTTAAGTCAGTGCTTGCTAAGTTTCTCCACTGTGTGAAGTTATCATTTTTCCCTATTCTCCACTCTGAGTGTTACCTGGCAGTGGTTTTTTGTTTGTTTGTTTGTTTGTTTTTTCCCTTCAATTTGCAAATCTTAAGACCCTTAAATAAAACTGTCATTTAATTCTAAAAAACAAAAGCAAACAAACAAAAAAAATGACTATCCTGTTCTCCTCCAACATTTGCTCACCAATTTTAACATCCATCAGTGGATCTTGCCTCTAGGAATTATTTCTCTTTCTGTTTGTATAGATGTAGATGTGAACAAAAGTCATCTCCATCTTCACTTCCTTTCATGCTGTGACCTTTGACCAACCTTATTCTCCTTAGTAAGTATACCAAAGTCTTCTAGTTAAAGATTTCCTGTGTTCCCTAAAATGTAACTATAAATATTTTGTTAATAGTGGCCAGGATAACAACTCAGATAAATAGCAAATTGGTGACAGCATCGACCACTAGGAGGTATGGTCCCTAGTGCTACTGCATTCTTTTCCCTTTGTCTTGTCAGTTGTTAGTACCTGAATTATGCCATTTTTTAAAGGTGCAGTAATAGGAGTCATTAGCAGAGAATGATTTGTACAAAACCACTGGCCCAATCTTCCGTTAAGTAAATGAATCTATAATAAATTCTGTTATATTCTATTAAGTTGCCTTGTTTGTCTTTTGGCCTGAAGATACCTTTTTGTTTCTGTGGCCATTACACCTTTGCCCCACTGTTGGATCCCCTCATTCCTTCTCCATTTGTTAATTAGAATTCTTCAGTATGAAAGAGCATTATTTACTTATATGTATGAAATCTTGGATATTTATCCCAGCCCGTGGATTACAATCCAAGACTGTCATTATTTCCCAAATTCTTCCTGTATTGGCCATTGGGCACCCTTTCAGATTGGCACCCATGCTTTTTCAAGTCCCCATCCTCTTCTAAGCACTTTCTTACTTTTTGACACCACAATGCACCCCAGGTTCATCTTGTGCGTTCTCTGCCCCAGCCCTGGAATCCCACGGAAGGCTGAAAGTAGAGGAGTGACATAATTGGATATATGTTATAGAAAGACCACTTCAGCTGCAGTCTTGAGGTTGGTAGGAGAGGAATAGTGTGGCAATCTGCCAGGAGTTTGCAGCACTCTGTTCAATTAAATATAATAACATTGTATTTATATAACATTATATTTTATAACAGTATAATGGGAGCAGCAACCCAGGAAATGGAGGAGACATGTGTACGAGAAATTACAAGTGTGTACTGATCAGATTTGACAAGGGTTGAAGGAATATTGAAGAAGGGTAGGTGAAAGGTGATTTAACTGTCAAACCTGTGTGACTAGAAGGCAGGTGCTGTCATTTGAATTCAAGGAGCACTTATGGAGCGCCCAGGATGCACCAGATTGTCGATACCAGGTGCTGGGGATACAGATGCCTCTTCTCCAAGGAGCTCTTAGTGTGGTAGTTGCTACGGCATAAGGAAGCACAGGGACAAACAGGAGTACCAATGAGAGGGGTAGTAGTTAGCCTCCAAGGTGGTCATAGGTTCTGGCACATCCTTCTAGAAATTTGCTCTGCCTCTACAAACTTTAACAAATTAATGGTCTTCTTCTAAAATATCACAGGAGTTAGATCATTCTATGTGTATGGTTCTACAACATGGCATTCTTTTTTTAAAAAATGTTTTTAATCTTCACCCAAGGATATGTTTAATTGATTTGAGAGAGAGAGAGAGAGAGAGAGAGAGAAAGAGAGAGAGAGGAGAGGGAAACAGCGATGTGAGAGATACATCAATTCATTTCCTCCTGTATGTGTCCTGACTGGGGATTGAACCCACAACCTAAGTATGTGCCCTGACCGAGGATCAACCCACAACCTTATTTTTGTTTGTTTGCTTGTTTGTTTAATTATATTTTATTGATTATTCTATTACAGTTGTCCTAATTTTTCCCCCTCTGCCCTCCTCTATCCAGCCCCTGAGTCCCTCAGGCAATACCCACCCCATTGTCCATGTCCGTGGGTCATGCATATACAGGTTTGGCACAAATAACGCCCTTTTTTATTACAAAATCTTTTATTACAACATCATACGCATGTCATTCTGTAACAACAATATCACACTCAAGCACACCATATGACAGTTTAGGTGAAATGTTCACATTAAAACTATAAATCATTACACCCATATTATTACCCTATAAACCACACTCAAGCAGGCCTTGCTTCTGCCAGACCTGTATGTTCTTTGGCTGTTCTATTTCTTATGCTATACTTTACACCCCCATGGCTATTCTGTAACTACCAATTCGTACTTCTTAATCCCTTTACCTTTTCTGCCCAAACTTCCCAATCTCCTCCCATTCCCCTCCCATCTGACAACCATTAAAATGTTCTCTGTATCTATGATTCCTTTCCAAGCCACTCGTTTGTTTAGTGTTTGTTAGGTTCAATTGTTGATAAATATGTATTTGTTGCCATTTTATTGTCCATATTTTTTATTTTCTTTTTCTTCTTAAAGAAGACCCTCTACCATTTCATACAATGCTGGTTTGGTGGTGATGTACACCTTCAGTCTTCTCTTGTCTGGGAAGCTCTTTATCTGTCCTTCAATTCTACAGGCTTTGCCGGGTAGAGTAATCTTTGTTTCAGGTCCTTGCTTTCCAGCGCTTTGAATATTTCTTGCTGCTCCCTTCTAGCCTGCAAAGTTTCTTTTGAGAAATCAGCTGTTTTTAATATTCTCTCTTTATCTTTAAATTTTGGCATTCTAATTATGATATGTCTTGGGGTGGGCCTCTTTGAGTTCATCTTGTTTGGGATTCTCTGTGCTTTCTGGAATAGTATGTCTATTTCCTTCACCAAGTTAGGGAAGTTTTCTTTCATTATTTTTTCAAATAGGTTTGTAATTTCTTGCTCTCTCTATTCTCCTTCTAGCACCCCCATGATACAAAGTTGTCCCAGAGGCTCCTTACACTATCCTCATTTTTTTTTTAATTCTTTTTTCTTCTTGCTGTTCTAATGGTTGTTTTTTCCTTCCTTATATTCCAAATCGCTGATTTGATTATTGGCTTCATGCACTCTACTGTTAATTCCCTGTAAATTGTTCTTCATTTTAGTTAGTGTATCCTTCATTTCTAACTTTTTTTTTAATGATTTCCATGTCCTTTCTTATGCTGTTGAAGTTCTCTTTGAGTTCATTTGCTCTTTGCCTAGGTTCATTGAGCATCCTTATAACCAGTGTTTTGAACTCTGCATCTAGTAGCTTGCTTGTCTCCACTCTGTTTAGTTCTTTTTCTGGAGTTTTGTTCTATTTTTTCTTTTGGGCCATGTTTCTTTGTCTCCTCTTTTTGGCAGCCTCCTTGTGTTTGTTTCTATGTATTTAGGTAGAGCTGCTATGTCTCCCAAGCTTGGTAGAGTGACCTAATGTAGTAAGTGTCCTGTAAGGACACAGCCTCCCCTGTTACCCAAGCTGGGTATTTGAGGTGTACCTACTGTGTGGGCTGTGTACACCCTCTTATAGTTGAGCCTTGATTACTCTTCACATGTCAAAGGTCAGCCACTGCCTGTGTTCTGTCCAGGGTCACACAGCATAAGCTACAAAGTGATCTGGAGATGGCTGCTACTTGTGCTAGGCTTAGAGGTGCCCAGTTGAGGCCAAGCTGTGAACCAAGCCTGGCTGCCACTACTGCTGGGCCTGGGGCAACTTACCGGGAGATATGGGGCTCACTGAAGCCAGATGCTACTTGTTTGAGAGAATTTAGGAAAATCTGAACTATGGGCCAAGAGAAGCCATTCACATGGAAAAGCCACTGGAAACAGCTTGGATGGGCCTGAAAGTTGGGTGGGGCAGGGCCTCAGGGAATCACCAGGGTGGGGCAAACAGTGTGAGTCAGGTTGGCGGGGTCTCCAATATGGAGCCCAACAGCCAGCTTTGTGGTTCTGTTTGAAGGGGTAGGGTGGCTCAGAAAAAGAACTGTGGCCTCTGCCAGCACTTCTGTCTGGGACGAAGCTGTCCCCCAGCTCTTGCCCTGATGCACAGCAATTTAGTTCTTCCTGGTATGTCTCTGGTGCCTTTCAATCTGCTGCCCCTTGTACTGGAGCTCAGAGAGAGTGAGTCTGAGTAAGTCTGTGTGTGGGCTCTTTAAGAGGGACTTCCAGGGATTCTAACAGTTTCTGTCTCTATCTCCACTGGTTTTTACAGCCAGAAGTCATGGAGATTTATCTTCCTGGCACTAAAACCCTTTGCTGGGGAGCATGTTAACCCACAGCCTTTTGATGTGCAGGACAACACTCCAACCAACTGAGCAAGGCAGCCATGGCTGCAACATGATATTCTCACCTAATCTGTCTTGGAGATGGTTCTATTTGGAGATATACTCTGCCTCATTCTTTATAAAGGCAGTATCACAATTCAACCATAGTATGAATGTCTCTTGATTTATTTAGCAAGTCCCATACTCATGGATTTGCACATTATCTCTATTTTTTTTTTTTTTTGATATGACATTGTCTCAGGCACATTCAAGCAACTGTTGGACCAGGGCATGAGAAATAAACTAACTGAATCACAGGATAGTCTTGTTTTGACCTTTGACATATATTGCCAGTTTGCCCTGCAAAATGACTGTGTCCAATGACACTCTCTTCTTTGAACACAAAATGTAGATGCTGCTTTCCCTATAACCCTCCCACCATAGCACATGATTATCAAACTTTTTCATCCTTACCAGTCAAATAGATGGAATATGTTATCTTGTCATAATTTATCTTTTTAAATGATGTACTATGTTCCTTTTTTAGTAAAAATGCATGCTCTTATAAATGAATATTATTTAAATAAGTAACACTTAGAAATTGGATATAGAGGACAGCATCTTTTCTCCAGACCTAAGAGGGAGATAGATTCATCCAGGATCAGAATCTTCGGTGAAAATGCGACCTTCCAAGAGCAGGATTCCCAATTCTGGAGGCACATCAGTTTCACGAGGGTCTCAGAAGACATTGTCCCTGCTCCATAAGATTCTGGAAGAGAGACACTTGAGAGATCCTCAAGGTTCCCCTTCACCACCAGAGGACACTTGTCCAGTGTTTTGATTCCTGGAAGCTTGGGAGACCAATGAAACTTTCCAAGAAGTCAGAAGGTCATTTCAGGTCCTGGGGTCTAGACATGGTTTTGTCGTCGACCTACATTCCTGCTCCCCACACCTGGTAATGACTAAAGATATTAGGGAATATCTGAGAATTCCTGCCACCACAGGAGGTAATGTACTGGCTTCTGAGCTATGGATGAAACAGAGGCCATAGGACAGGAAGATTATTCCCAGCGGGGGCAAAGACACACAGAGCTGTTACTGGAATCAACCCCAGTTCTAATAAAGATGTTCTCACCTAATTGTCTCACATACACACAGTAACATATAATCATAAAAGTGCCATAGTAACTAGCCTCCATGATGGCTTCCAATGATTCTCACCTCCTAATATTCGTGCCTTTGTATAGACTCCTCTCACAATGGAAAGAGCTGACTTGTGCGACTAACGGTAGGTAAAGGAAACTGCAGTGTGTGACTTCACATAGACATTATAGCTTCTGTACTGCTGTCTTCTGAGTCACTTGCTCTGAGGGGAAGCCAGCTGCGTACATGAGGACAATCAAGCAGCCCTCTGAGGGGGTCCATGTGGTGAGGAACTGCCACTCCTGCCAAGAGCCACCACTAACTTGCCAGGCATGTGTGAGCCACCTGAGAAAAGGTTCCACCAGCTCAAGTCAAGTCTTTAGATGACTGTGACCACAGTCTACATCCGGACTACAACTTTATGAGAAACCCTGAGCCAGAACCGCCCAGCTAAGCCACTTTTAGATTCCTGACCTACAAAAACTGTGAGATAATAAATGACTACTGTTTTGAGCCACTAAATTTGGGGTTATTGGTCACACAGTTAATACACATGCCTACCTCACAGTTTTGAAGATTAAATTTAATATTGTATATAAAGGCTAAGCATTGTGACCTATGTAAGTATTTATGTCTATAAATAAACATAATTGACACACATGCACAGAGACCACAGACTAATAGAGACTCCTGGGACAGTAGCAGAGTGATAAAGGCCATCAGAATGTCCTGAGGGGAGCCCTTGTTAGTGTAGCTCGGTTGGTTGGAGCAGCATCCCATACACCAAAAGATTGGAGGTTTGATTCCAGTCACGGCACATACCTAGGTTATGGGTTCAATTCCCAGTTGGGACATGTATAGGAGACAACCAATCAATGTTTCTCCCTCACATCTATATTTCTCTCTCTCTCTCCCAAATCAATAAATGTATTTTTTAAATGTCTTGAGAGGAGAAAAGTACAG
Organism: Mormoops blainvillei; assembly: GCA_004026545.1. Taxonomy (NCBI): domain Eukaryota; kingdom Metazoa; phylum Chordata; class Mammalia; order Chiroptera; family Mormoopidae; genus Mormoops; species Mormoops blainvillei. Next base: position 5,050 of record PVJD01012664.1, on the reverse strand, counting down.
TGGTTCTTACCTAGAGAAGAGTCTAGAGAGATAACTCAAGAAATTAAAAGAAAGAGGATAGCAAACTGGTGGCCTGAAATCAGAATTTAGCTCAGAAATGTTTTTCTTTGGCCAAAAAAAATGTTTTATTTAAAAAATCAGTCACCATGTAAAACTCGAGAAATTGTTTTGACAGCAAATTCCACATTTCCAGTTTCTCTTGAAAATTCCTAAGATGTGGCAACACTGAGCCCACATTTCAGCCAGCAACAAGTAGCTGGAATTCAGTAGTAGCTGCCCCGTTAGAAAGGGGTTCCAGTTCACCACAGTCCCCATTCCTCCGACTGCCTGACCCCACCCCCGCCCCCACCCCACTAAGGCTGAAATCCAAAACAAATTATTATTTGAACATTTGAGTTGCTGTTTTTCTTTCAGCCAAGTAGTATTGCTCAGTACCCACTTCTCTATCAAAAACGGGAACGAAAATTAGATGAGAAGGCTTTTTGGCATTTGAAAAATAACCCCAAGTGCTGTATTATGTAAAGAAAGATTACTCAAGTCTCCTTGGCATTTACCTCGTAGTTATGTGAACTTACCTTTTTGAACTTTAGATTCTTGCAAACACTTGTCAGAAGCTGACAAGAGGAGTGGGGGGAGCTCGTGTGGGGGAGAATGGAGAGTACAGGAGTTCCTAGGACCCAATTTGCATCGTCACTATGATCTCAAATGTTGGGGAATGAAAGAGCTCTGGGAGGCTCTGAGGAACAGCAGGTGGACAAATTACTGTTTTCTTCAAATTCCCAAACAGAGCCGGCATTCGTGGCATGTATGAAATCATATGAGACCAGAAAATGAATTTCTCAGCCATGTGCATTAAAATGTAATTGCTTGATTCAGTGCATTTCCCCCTCTCCAACAAGAAATAATATGTTAACGAAAATTATTGAATTGAAAGATTTTCTGTTTTAAGATGAGAGGAAAGAGGAAATAAGAAAGATGAGGTTAATCACTTATCTGGTCACCTAGTTACTCTGTTATGTGCTTTTGGGGAGCTTTTGTTTTCAAAAGTCTAAAGCGCATCACATGTGGAATGAAATCCAAGACAAACCATGATATGAAGAAGATGCAGAACGGCTTGACTTGTTCCCTAACGTTTATTTTGGGGGGAGGGGGAAGGAAGCTGTGTAACCTTAGTGTTCAGAGAGCTCCTGGGACAAACGGCTGATTTCTGATCTGGAGCAGGAAATGTACAAAGGAAGAGCAGGCGCTGTCAAAGGTTTGTAGGGTCATATCAATGGTCTCAGGTGCCAGGTTCAACAGTCTCCCACAGGCCAAAGGGGATGTCATTTGAGTATCAATAAGGATAACTGAAATGGGTTGAAACATAGCAAATATATTTAAATGTATTTTATTTTATTTTTAGAGAGGGGGGAAAGGAGGGAGTAAGAGAGGGAAACATGGACATGCTAGGGTAACATCGATCAGTTGCCTCTTGCACGTCCCCAGCCAGAGACCTGACCCGCAACTCAGGCATGTGCCCTGATCTGGAGTCTAACCGGTGACCTCTTGCTTTGTGGGAGGATATCCGACCCACTGAGCCATGCTGGTCAGGGTCATGACAAATATACTTAAATGCATAAAACCAAATGCATAAAAAGCCTCACCTTGAAGGATGCTAACAAACCAACTCATTATTTTGAAAACTGACCGACTCCCTATTTTTTCTTAAAGAATTTCTTTATTTTCAGAGCCAGGGGAAGGGAGAGAGAAAGAGACGGAGAGAAACATTGATGTGCGAGAGAAACATCAACCTGTTGCCTCTCGCATAACGGGGCCCACAACCCAGGCATATACCCTGACAGGGAACTGAACCAGCAACCTTTCAGTTCATAGGCCGGTGCTCAACTCATGAGCCACATCAGCCAGGACACGACTGAGTCTTTTATTGTATTGAGAAATTTCTGTTAAAATTATTACACATGATGACAGTATTGTGAATATGATCTTTAGAAAGAGTCCTTATATGTTTGAGGCCCGTTCTGAAATATTAATGAATGGAATAACGAAGTGTCAAATCAATCTCTTGGGAGCAGGAAGTGGGTGGTGTAGAGATGACACAAGGCTGGCCATGAGTGGACAATGGTTGAAGCTGGGCGCTGGGCACAGGGTGGAGCCATCATACTATTCTGTCTCCTTTGGTGTATGTTTGAAATTTTCCTCAAGAAAATTTAAAAACAGTGTGTATGTGGGAAGGGAGAGGATGTGTAAAACTAGTTGCTAGGATATGCAGACATCTCTGGAAGGCCAAAGGAGTTGGTAACAATGTTGACATCTGGGGTGAGGAATTGGGAGGAGAGAGACAGGTGAAAGAGGGAGCCTTCTCACTCTATCCTCTTTTATATCTGTTAAATATACAAATGTCTAAACTAAGAAATAAAATGGATTTACTGCTAAGTCAGACAGCCTGAGGCAGAAGCAGAAAGGTGATGCTTAGACCCAACGAGCAGAAAAAGACAGTTTGGCACTGAAAAGAGGAGGAAGACAAGTGACAGCGGCAGTGTTCTGTGGCTCTTAGAGTCGAAGGCTCCATTTAGAGCTGGATGGAAGATGGAGAGGGGTCTGCTGGGCAGTGCATCTCAACAAAAACACACTGCAGAATCTTCCATCCCCATTTCACAGGTGAGGAAGCAAAGGCTCACAGAGGTGAACTGACTTGCAAACAGCAGAGCTAAGATTGAACCCAGGCTTCCTGGAGCACCTAGCAGAATATAGAAGCATCAGAGAATTCTAGAGCCTTAGAAGCCATGTAAACCCCGTTGGTGGATCCACAGCAGCCTGTGTGGATCCACAGCAGCCTGTGTGGATCAATGACAGAGGGACACTTTGGCCCGGTGCAAAACTCCAGGACCACAACACAACCGTGGAGAGAAAGGGGCAGATATCCCAGGGAGGATGAGGGTTTGGATGAACCTGAGCTCTAGTTAACTGAGTGATATTTTTGCACACCTACATTTACGGCCTATATTATCTTGATGGGCCCTGGAATCAGTCCAGCTAGGAGTCCATCTCTGTGGCTCCACTTCCTAATCCGTAAATGAGATTAACAAGACTCCACTTCCTAACATCACTGAAAAAATTCCAAGATACAGTATACACAAAATATTTAGCCCTGGCTGGTGTGGTTCAGTGGACTGAGTGCCGACCTGCAAACCAAAAGGTCTCCTGTTTGATTTCCTGTCAGGGGACATGCCTGGGTTGTGGACCAGGTCCCCAGTTGGGAGTGAACAGGAAGTAACCAGTCAATGTTTCTCTCACACATCCATGTTTCTCTCTTTCTCTCTTTCACCCCCCCCTTCTACTCTCTCTGAAAATAAATAAATAAAATCTTTAAAAAATATATTTAGCACAGTAGATGAAAGTGTGAGTATGAAGAGGGACCTATTTTGGATAGGGAGATGTTAGAGAAGACGTCTCTGAAAAGGGTATTTATATTGAGGTTTGAAGAGTAAGTAGGTATTAGCCAGGGAATGAGCGGGGTGTTAGCTAGGATACTGGTTTGGATGCTATAAATGTAAAGAATAATATAAACGAAGCCACTTTAAACTGGAGCTTGAGTTACCATCCCAGAGGAACTGCCCTGGATGTCTTACACCTCAAACCTTGGAATGTTAAAAACAGGGCAAAAGGTCCTGGCCAGGTGGCTCAGTTGGTTAGAACACTGTCCTGACATGCCAAGGTTGCAGGCTCAGTCTTCAGTCAGAAGCGACCAATGAATGGCATAAATAAATGGAACAGCAAATCAATGTTTCTCTCTCTTGCTCTCTCAAATCAATAAAAAAAAAAAAAAGCAAGATAACCTTTGGACTGAGCCTAAGGCAACACTATTACAAAGAACTGTTTACAAAGATAACAAAGTGGTAATTATGACTATTGGACTGATGACGACTGGGCTGAAAATTAAAAACATTGTTTAGAATTAGCATCACTATGTTAGTTTATTTGCAACAATAGAAATGCCTCCCTTCTATTGATGTAAATTGTCCCCCTTCCTCTTCTCATAAATACCCATTATCTTTGTTTCCTAATGGGAACACTACTTGGGCTTCTACTTGAATTAATGATTCTAGAATAGTTATTCTTATTGATCTCAAATAAATGCTTGCTGCCTCTCCCTTTGAAAAGTCTTTATTTTTAAGTTAATATAACAAAGGTCAAACCAGCAGTGCATGAAACAGGACAGAAGTTTACCGTTCTCCTATTTACGTCACCTAAGTCCAGGGCCGTTACGGCAGCTCTTCAGGCTCAGGGATCCAGATTGCTACCTCATAGTGCAAAATGGCTGGTTTATCACCTGCATCACACAAACACGTTAGCCAGCAGGAAAAAAAAAATGAAGTGCATACTTCTTTCCTTTAAGCCCATGACTCAGAAATTGGACACACTGCATGGCTCACATTCCATTAGCCAGAATTTAATCAAGTGAGAAATACAGTCTTCCTCTCAGTGTGCTTAATTCAACCACAGGGATCTAGTACTAAAGGAATAAGAGGTGAACGGGTGTTAGGGGACAGTTAACAATCTCTGCCACAATCAATGGAAGACCCTCCCAGGCAGAGGGAACTGCATGTGCACACAAGACTTTCAGAGCAAATGATACTAAAGCTGGGTATTAAAGCTTGATTAGGAGTGAGCTAGTCAAAGGTGACAGCTTGGGTAGAAGCATGGGGACCAGAGAGATGCTAGTTTCTGGGGACATGAAGTCCGGGGTGGCTAAAGCATTAAGAGCAAGAAGAGAAGTCTCTGCAGAGGATGCAGCTGCCCCAACCTTCGGTGTCACAGGTAATTAAAGGTCAGGGAGGTTAAGAAACTTGGCCAGAGTCACAGCCTGATTCTGTGATGTTGGGTGAAGTCAGGACTCCAAGCCAGGTTTACAGGATGCTTAGAGTTTTAAAGTTATTATTTGCTCAGTAAGATTTTTGTTGGTTTTTACTTTTTTTCTTCGCATTAAATCATACCCCAGACTCACTGGATATGTTGCCAAGGCATCAGTTTTTTGTTTGTTGTTTTTAAG
>PVJD01012663.1:0-38408 GCA_004026545.1 Mormoops blainvillei | reverse complement strand
ATAAAGACATCCACACACCATTCAAGACCCTGTACGGAATTGTGCCAAAGGGTTTTGCGCGGAACATGAGTAGAGTTCAAAGGACAACATGCTGAGAAATGACAGTGGAGAGATTGTTGGCTGGATTGGGGAATAAATCCATTAGGTTAATGTATGTGAAGTCCTGAAAATGGCAAAGTGTAAGGTGGCATTAGCAGGGGTGTGATCTAGAACATTTTTGAGCTGTGACCCTCCTCTCACAAACTCACTGCATCAGGAAGTGCTTTTGAAATTTGGGCACTGAGGCTCCTGTTCTCAATTTTCTAACTCAGGCTCTCTGAGAGCAAGCCCTGGGGATCTCTCTGTGTTTTTTATAGCTCTCTTTCTGCTGTACACTGCTAATTTGTATTTTAATAATATACATCTGCTTAATTACAGTTCAACTTACATAGAAATAAACATGCACGTGAATGGCAAAAAATGAAAAGACCACAAAGAATGTCTCATGACCAAAGTTAAGAAATAGTGGACAATTGGTTGGGCAATCATGGAAGGTACTTAATGTCAGAATGTTTTTTTCTGCATCCAGCAATATATTAAAAAGATCATATACCGTGATCAAGTGGGATTCATCCCAGGGATGCAAAGATGGTACAGTATGTGCAAATCAATAAATGTAATACATCACATAAACAAAAGGAAAGCCAAAAATCACATGATCATATCAATAGAGGCAGAAAAAGCATTTGATAAGGTACAGCACCCATTTATGATAAAAACACTCAGCAAAGTGGGAATAAAGGGGGCATACCTCACATAATAAAGGCCATCTGTGAAAAACCAACAGCCAACATCATAGTCAAAAGGCAAAAACTAAAAGCTTTCCCACTAAGATCAGGAACACGACAAGGATGTCTGCTTTCCCCACTTCTATTCAACATAGTATTGGAAATCCTAGCCACAGCCATCAGATAAGAAAAAGAAATAAAAGGCATCCAAGTTGTAAAGGAGGAAGTAAAACTGTCATTGTTTGCAGATGACATGATAGTGTACATTGAATGCCCTATAGACCAAAAAACTACTCAACCTAATAAGCAAATTTGGCAAAACAGCAGGGTACAAAGTCAATATTCAGAAATTGAAGACATTTTTGTACACCAACAATGAAATATCAGAATCAGAAATCAGGAAAAAAATCCCATTTACTATAGCAACAGAAAAATAAAATACCTAGGAATAAAGTTAACCAAGGAGGTAAAAGACCTGTACTCAGAAAACTACACAACACTGAGGAAAGAAATTAAGGAAGACACAAATAAATGGAAGCATATAGCATGTTCATGGATTGGAAGAATTAACATCATTAAAATGTCTATACTACTCAAAGCAATTTATAGATTCAACACAATCCCTATTAAAATACCAATGACATATTTTGCAGATATAGAGCAAACATTTCAAAAATTTATGTGGAACCATAAATGACCCTGGATAGCTGCAGCAATTTTGAGGAAGAAGAACAAAGTAGGAGAGATCACAATACCTGACATCAAACTATATTATAAGTCCACTGTAATCAAAACAGTCTGGTACTGGCATAAGAACAGACACATAGATCAATGGAACAGAATAGAGAGCCCAGATAAACCCATGTCTCTATGGTCAATTAATATTCAACGAAGGGGGCAGAAGCATAAAATGGAGTAAAAATAGCCTCTTTAACAAATGGTGTTGGGAGATCTGGACAGCTACATGCAAAAAAGTGAAATTTGACCACCAGCTTACACCACACACAAAAATAAACTCAAGATGGATAAAAGACTTAAATATATATTGAAAGTCCTAGAGGAGAACATAGGCAGGAAAATCTCAGATATTCCACACAGCAATATTTTCACTGATATGTCCCCTAGAGCAAGGGACATAAAGGAAAGAATAAACAAATAAGAAGCTTCTGCATGGCTAAAGAAAACATTAGCAACATGAAATGGGAACGTACCGTATGGGAAAATATATTTGACAATGATACCTCAGACAGGGGCTTGATCTCCAAAATATATAAAGAACTCACATGACTCCACTCAAGGAAGACAAACAATCCAATTACAAAATGGGCAAAGGACCCGAATGAACACTGCTCCAAGGAGGACATACACAGGGGGCCCAGAGACACATGAAAGGATGCTCAGCATCACCAGCCATCAGAGAGATGCAGATTATAACCACAATGAGACACCACTTCAACTAGTCAGAATGGCCATCATAAACAAATCAATAAACAACAAGTGCTGGCGAGGATGTGGAGAAAAGGGAACCCTAGTGCACTGTTGGTGGGAATGCAGACTGGTGCAGCCACTGTGGAAAACAGTTTGGAATTTCCTCAAGAAACTAAAACTGGACCTACCTTTTGACCCAGCAATTCCACTGCTGGGATTATACCCTAAGAACCTTTTGAAACACCAGTTCAAAAGAACCTATGCACCCCAATGTCCATAGCAGTACCATTTATAATAACCAAGCATTGGAAGCAACCTAAGTGCCCAACAGTAAATGAGTGGATCAAAAAACTGTGGTATATTTACACAATGGAATACTACACAGCAGAAAAGAAGAAAGAGATACTACCCTTAGTAACAGCATGGGTGGAACTGGAGAGCATTATGCTAAGTGAAATAAGCCAGGTGGTGAAAGACAGATACCATATGATCTCATCTATAAGTGGAACCTAATTGACAAAACAAACAAGCAAGCAAAATATAGCCAGCAACATTGAAATAAAAAGCAAACTGACAGTAACAAGAGGGGGGAGGAGGATAACGGGGTGAAAGAAGGGGAAGTGTCATCGAGGAACATGCATAAAGGACCTATCAACAAAGCCAAATGCGGGAAGGATTGAGGGTGGGAGGTGGGGGTGGGTGGGGCTGGGGAAAGTGGTGGTGGGAAAATGCGGACAAAAACAAAATAAAACAAAACAAAACAAAACAAAAAATAATAGACAGGGAAGGCTAAGAATAGTATAAGAAATTGAGAAGCCAAAGAACTGATATGTACAACCGACAGATACGAACTAAAGGGGTTGATGATGGGATGGGTTGCAGGGAGGAGGGGACAGAGGAGAGAAAAAGATGGGACAACTGTAATAGCATAATCTTTGAAGAAAGGAAAAAATAATTTTATTTTGAAGCCAATGGAATACCACAGAGTTCTTTTGAGTAGGTAATGATGGATATATTTTAAGAGAATTATTATGGTTTATATAAATGATATTCACTAATAAATTTCGGTGACTCAAACATATTCTATTCGTGTATTAAGAATTAATATATTTAGAATAACATGACTTTAAATGAGGCTTACTCAAGCTTTTGGTAGAAATGAGAAATCTAATCTGTAATCTTCTAAGCATTATGTTTGTCTGATGTAGAGAAACCTGACATATGTCATTATTATTATTTTAATGTGCACAACTATATTTATATGAATAAGAAATTAATTTAATTGGAAAATCGTTAGTTTTTGCTATACTATTGATTTCCAGTTTCTCTAGTGATTTGAAAGTTACTGATTTTTAAGTTCAGAAATAAAATTTATACACTGGTGCTTTTTATGCTGAAAAAATGATCTTTAGCTTTGCTCTTTGAACTAATCACTTCCCTGCAGGTTGGTGAAGGAATAAAAAAACAGCATAATTTGGTGAATTAAAAAGAGTTGATTTTTTATCACTCTCGGGCACACAGATGACTCATTTTATGATTTGCTAAGGTTGTATATCTTTTTTATTGTTCTGTAAAGCCAAAATTGCATGCCACCTTTTCAAACATTCCCTTACGTCTGGACCTGTCTCTGGAGCCCCTTTTAAGAGTGTATAGTTCTGACCAAGAGCTCTGTTTCTCCCTGAAAAACTCCTTCTGCATCTGATTTTGGATGACATCATGGTGATTACCTTTGAGCCTACTTAGACACAGTGAAATTGCCTCAAAACTTTGAAGTTCTGAGATTTAAAGAAAAGGTGAAATATAAATAGGTATGTGCCGTTTCCCTACGGAAATGATATTCTGAATGAGAAATAACTCCTTTGTTGGCACACTTTCGGTCTTCTAGCAAAAGTGAAGGGGCACTTGGAAGACAGACCCCCTGCTTTCTCTTCTAACTCTGTTAAGATATGTTATTACATAAGTAGAGACCAAAACATCTAGGAACTTAAAGAATAATTAGTAAGAGTTTGAGGGTTTTATTTATTTCTATGTATGAAGTATTTTCATTTCCTTCTTGAGTTCCATTTTTTTGATAAGCAGCTCTCTTTATATTTTGTTCTTTCTGATTATTAAAGCTGTATGTTTTTGTGGTAAATTTTAAGTGATACGGAAAGGTATAGTGAAAATTATTCATTAAGTCTCCACTCAAGTCTAACCACTGTTAACGTTTTGGTGTGTGACCTTCCAGGCTTCTTCCCGCCTGCATGAGTCTTTGCGGATGTGACTCAGACAGTGCATCTCACTTGGCAGGTGTCTCCGGTGGGCCCCCCTCTCTCTCTGTGGAGCCTTCCCTCTTTTTCAGTGCTTTTCACCGCTCTGTCTCCTGTAGCCATCTTTTATTTTCACTTCTCCACCCCTTATCTTCTTTTGGTCACACTCTTAGTATCTTTCACATTCTCCATGTGTGTATTCGTATGTATAAATCATGTGAATGCGTATGTATGTATGAGTGTGTGTATGTATATTTATGTCAAAATAAGACCGTTAGACACATGCTGCCTTGTAATAAAAAAAAATCCCTTTAAAAATAAATGTAGACCCAAAGTTCTATTTTTAATGACTGAATGGTATTCTCTAGTATAGTGTGGTATAGATTTAATTTATTTATCAAACTCCTTTAGGTAATTTCTTGTGGACATTTAGGTTGTTTCGATATTTTATTCCTATGTTTAGGCTTTTTAATGCACATTTTAACATATTTGTGCAATCATCTTAGTAACCGAAATAAGTTACTGTTAACAATGACTAATAACCCTTATTAAAATTGTCCTTAATTAGGTGTTCTAAATTACATAAACTTAACAATTTACTATTTCACTAACCCCAGGATAGTTTTTATGGGTTTTTTTGGGGAAGGTCAGTTTTCTTTAAGTAGTAAAATATTGCGAGATGTTGCCAGCACCCATTGGCGGGAGGCGGCGCTATGCCGCTGTTGGGCGTTTCCAGTAGTGAACTTGCTGATAGACGCGTTCTGAGCTCTCTTCTTCATGACCGGCTGGAACAGCGTTTTGGAAAAGCCACTAAGGGCTACAGCTGTCTGTGACCCAAGAGCAGACCTGAGCTGCACTGTCCCGGCAGCAGGAGTGAGGCTTACGATCCTGCCCTAACCCTTCGGGTTAAAAGGACTCTCTTCTCCACCACAGCAGGTCCCCCTTTGAAGCTTCGCCTCCCCAGTTCTTTAGCTCTTTTTAAAACAAGCTCTAAACCACTTGAGTCAGGAGCCTCGCCTCCACTGTGTTGTTGGGTAAAATGCCATATGCCCACAGGACATTTTGTGGATATAAAAACAGCAACGATTACAGGCTGTTGGTAGTCCTCTGTTGACATCCCTGCTGGTGACAGTACACCGAGATGTCACTCGACATTCCGTTGAGTTAACAGAAGCTGTTGTGTTGATTTTTTTATTACCATTAAGAGCAGAGAGAATATTGATTTTAATCAGAAGAGACAGGGAGTAATTGCTTTGACATGTTCTTTACTCGATGTTTGAGAATGTTATGGAAAAGTAAAAAAAGTAAATAATAATCTATGTGGGGTTCTTTCAAAAGGGCTAAGAGGTTGTTTGAAAATAATGACCCAAGGATGGAAGTTTAGTTTCAGAAATGAAATGTTTAATCGGCTACCCCAGGGTAATCTCTTGCGTGACTATTAGAAACCTTTCATTAGAATGTTAAATAATGGTATTTTTAGTCAAACTGGGATTGAAACATAAAGAACATGGTTTAATTTGCTTATTGTTTAATACTTATGTATGTGTTTCTTCACTCAACAAATACATAATGAACACCGGCAATAAGGCTGATGTTGTCCTAGGTCCTGGGGTGACAGTGTCAAGAAACACGAAGTCCTTGCCTTACTGGGGTTTGTATCCTAGAGGATGCATGTGGGCAATACTGACTGTTACGTAATATCAAGTGGCAGTAAGTACAACGAAGAGAAAAATGAAGCAGAGTGGAGGCAGTAACCACGCGTGCCCCCGGCCTGGCGGTCACCGTCACGTACATTGTCGTTGGGGAGAGCCCTGCGGGGACCTAAGCAGGTGGCAAGTGAGCCCGGTAGGTATTTATCCAAAGAGCGCTCCAGGCAGAAGGACGAGCAAGGACAAAGGCCCCGAGGTAGGAGCTCGTCCAAAGACAGCAGGCAGACTTGCGTGGCTGGGCAGAGTAGCCTTCAGTTCTCAGAGGGCCGGGGAGGCTGTTGGACTCCTTGACCTAATCTTATTTTCCTCTTAAGGGGCTAGCCTGGATGCTACAAGAGCAACTGTACAGGTGCCAAAGTGGAGAAACCCCGTGGCAGGCAAGTTCAAATCCGGGCCATGGGAGATAGTGGTTTGGATCAGGGCGACAGCAGTAGCGGGTGTGAAAGTGACTAGATCTTTGCCATATTTTGGAGGGTGGAGGTGACGGTGTTTCCTGACGCGTTGGATGTTGGCTGTAAAATAAAGAAAGTGAAGATGTCTCGTTTTGAGATATGTCAGGGTTGGATGCTGGAGAGATTAGTACATAGCCTCAAGAAAAAGGTCATGGCTGGACCTGTAAATTTGGGCGTCATCAGCATAAAATTGATATTAAATTCCACTAAAAGCAAGAAACTAGAAGAGATCACTTGGATCATTCAGATACAGGAGTTCTCAGCGCTGAGACCTGGGGTGTTTGAAGGGTTAGAGTCTAGGGGAATCAATAGTGAAGACGGAGGAGGAGGGAGATGCTGAGGTGCAAGGAGGACTGAAGAGCACAGTGCTCCAGGGGCCAACGGAAGTCACCGTCCCCGGCAGGAAGGAGGGATGTGTGGAATCTGAAGCCGTGGCAAGGCCTGAGAAAGTAAGTGTGGAGTTGCGTCTGGGAGTTACTGTGACCATCTTGTAAGTCGTTTAGAGGAATGAAAGACACAGTCTTTCTGGAGTGAGTTCAAAAGAGAATAGGATAAAAAACAGAAACGGCCATGTAAATAATTATTGCTGAGTTTTGCCGTGAACAGAACAGTATTTGTGTTGCAATTGTGTTGAAGGAATGGCTGGACAGCCCCCACACCAAGCCTGTTGGAGCAGCTCTGCTGGGGACAGGCTCCCAGGAGCAGGACCCAGTATCAGGAGCTTGAGCCGTACCTCCCCCCAACCCCCACCGCCGCCCCACCCGACCCGAGGCCACTGCATTTAGGGCTGGACTTAGAGATTTGGCGGAGCTTAAAGTCAGACCCCAGGAGGGTGACTTTGACAGTGGCTGTGAGGATTTAAAGCTGCACCCGCTGCTTCTTTCCCGATGGAATCAGGGGCGACTGTGAGGCTTTGGTTCCAGCCTGATTCCTTCAATTCTGCAGGGCCGGGATTCAAGTTTCTGGTTGACCAGGACTGATAATTATAAGTACTAGGTCCCCAGTTTCCCTGGGAGCTCTGTAGGACGAATTATTTCCTGGGAGCCCAGCCCTGAGTCTTAGGTAACCGTAGAGGCAGTAGCATGATATGGGAGGGTTTTCCCTAACTTTTCTCATCTCCCCTTTCCTTCCCTGCTCCCACTTCCCCTTCCTTTCCCCCTTTCTTCCTTCCTCTTTCCTTCCCGTTCTTCGATGTGCAGTATAATAGGTTTTTGTATGCCTATGGGAATAATCTAGGGGAGAGGAAAAACCATTAGTGATGTAGGGGAAATTGTCATTGGAGTGGTTTCTGTTGAGAAGATAAGAGGATGAAGGTTCCGCATAGGAGTGGAGGCTTGACCTTAGCCAGGAGAATGGATGGAACAACCACATTAGAGACGAGGCAGGATTTATAAGCACAGATGCGCTCCCACTGTGGTCAGAGCTCTTAGGAGTGCTTCTAATTTCTCAGTGAAATATGAACTGGCATCGAGAGCGAGGGGGGAGAAGCAGGTGTTCCAGTGATTATAGCAACGTGTGATTAACAACCTTATTTTCCCAATGAAAACAAATTTTATTAGCTATGTGCCCTAAAAGAAGAAATACTTTCTCTCTCTTACTGAGAATTGAATTTCGTGGATTTCTGGTAGACAGTCTCAGTTAAATCTGTTTAGCGTTTGGTCAAATGTTTCTTTCTATGGGCCATGTTTTCTGGGGCGGGGGGTGGAGGGGAGAAATTCATTATTTATGGTGTTTTGTGATTCGAGTCTGGTCTGATGATTCTGTAAACAGAACAGAAATAAGCAAAACGTGCTTGTACCTGTACGGTGAGTACCTGCAGAATCTGTACTTACGAAGCATACAGATGTGTTTAAAATCCGCCAACCTCCTTGTGGCTCAGAGCCGGCAGAAACATGAAATTTGAAATTGTCGTCTCCATTGCCATCTGAGGGCTTGGGATGATGGACACATACTAACCTACTTAGAGCTGTGAGGCTGAGCCAGTTACTCACATGAGTTCTCCCCCACCCCCCACAATTGGAGCTTCGGTAATTGGATTAAACTGTAACAAAATAAGTCAGGCCTGCTTACTTACATTCCCTCCGTGGTTGAGGAGACTGGGTACTCTGGCAAAAACGGGCATATATTTTATATGTCATTATTATGTATTATTCTTGAAAAAAGCAAGCAAGAATCTCCTCTTTTAAAATAAAGAAAATGACAGGTAATGGCTGGGCTCCACCACCTTGATTTCCACAGCTTTAACACTGAAGGTCAAGTTAAGGTTGCATGAAGTGCCTCCAACAGATCCTCCCGCTTGGGGTGGTGAATACACAATAGAATATACAGGCGATGTACTATAGAATTGTAGCCCTAAAACCTATATAATTTTATTAACCAAGGCCAGCCCAATAAATTCAATCAAAAAACACTGTATGACCTTTCAGGGTAGTTTTCGTGGGTGAGCCATCTGTGGCTGAGGGGGTTATTCACGTCGATGACGGCAGGTACCTGTTTCCGTCAGATTTCTAGTTGCTTCCTCTGTGAGGACATTGCCTTAGTTCCTTTCCAGAGGATCCAGCCTTCATTCCTTCAAGTTGTGAAGGCAGCTCAGATGGAATTGGGGGAGTTATTTCAAACCTCATATCTAATTTTGTCCGGAGCCCAAACTTCCATGGAACTTGTTAAAAATGCCAGTTTCCAGAGCCCGTCTTCTAAGCTTCTGATTGGATAGCTCGGAAATTTACACTTTAGTAAGCACGCGAAATGGTCCGAGGTGCGCGGTCGGGGAGACACACTGTGGAACGCTGCCCTAGTTAATATGCAGCGTTTACGTACGTTCGCCCAATTTAGTGACACCAGACCTCTATGCCCTGACTTTTAACTTAAAAAAAAAAATCACGAGAGGATAAAAAAATAACAAAGGGAACAGACCATAAAGGACAGTGTGGCAGGCTGACTCTTACCTAATAGCTTTCTGGGTTGTCATGACGATGGGAAATGCTGAACCATTGTGATGGGAAGAAGCATCCTATATAAGTTTCATTCAAATACGCAACCTTTGGAATGAGTTGGGAGACACTCACACACTGAGTGAGAAGAAACACATCATGATGGAAAAACTCAGATTTCTAAACCAGACCAGCTGTGTCTCCTGCTAGTGACCCCAGAATTACACAGAACAACAAGCTACTGGTCCCTGAGTCTGCAACGTAATCTACTGTGTATAGCTCTGTACATCCCTACCTGAAAGGAACCTTGAATCCAGAAAATTGTCACATTGGAAGTTACCTGAAGTAAAGAATCCTTTTGAATTATGCTGATAAATTCCTTTCTTCCTCTCTGCCTCAGTTCTTTTCTTTTTTTCCTCCCCACCCCCTTTTCTCTCTCTGTCTCACTTTCTCTCTTTTTCCTTTTTTAAAATTTCTGGTAGTTTCTTTCATATCGGAATCTAATGTATATATTTCATAGTCAAGAAGAAAGCCTTGTTTATTATTTTGTCTTTAAAATTTGTTTTTACATTAAAAATCATAAGTTCCGTAAACATAAAGGATTATGACAAATAGTTATTTTATAAACCCTTAATATTTTTCACTGTAATTGGCAATATTAGAAATGCAAGCAATATTTTAATAGCTCTTTGCTCGAAGCGTACTTCTTGTTTTCTTTCTAAGGGCAAAAATCATACCAGTGCTTTGAGATTTATTTAAAACCTTATTTTCTCTGGAATTGTCCATGGTCACCATCCTTCAGCCTCCCTACCCCTCCAAATTAATTGCCTTTCCTCTGAGTTTTCATAACAATTTCATCATGCTACTTAACAACTTGTGAGCTCCCTAAGTGGTGACCACATGTCTTAATTTGCTTGGGTCATTTTTCCTGGCCTGAGTATTAACTTAGGCTTTCACTCTCAAAAGTGTCCTACTTTGGATAATAGATGACATGTCCATTCTGCAGTGAAGAGACTTTTTATCTCTAGTACTTAGCTTGTTTCGTGGTCCACAGAGGTTATTCAATCAGTTTTTTCCTGAGTTTGAATTGCATTTATCATTTAATGGCTGGAAGGACTGTTAGAGATCTGGCAGAAACCTTTAGGTGTTTTATAGGTATTATTATTTATATCAATTATTTATGGGTGTTAATGCTCAAAGACAGCACAGTGAGAGCCCACAAAGCCATTAGTGATCCTGAAGAAGGAGGAGAAAACCTGGCCCAGACTTCTGAGGAACGGGCTGTACCCTAGGCCAGTGTCTCCAAACGCTGAGCCAGAGGACTGTTCAAAGGAAAATAAATACCCTCGAAGATACTTTTACTGTTTTATGGGGGAAAAAGTTAAAAAATAAGGTCTAGGTAGGGAGTTAAAAATAAATGCTTTGTATTTATTGAATTGTTCTTTATTTTAAGATTACGATGATTGTATGTTAAATTGTCTTTCTTTTATGAATTGATGGCAATTAAAAATGTCTTTCCTTATCAAAATAAGAAGCTGGCAATCCCCAGGTCCAGGAAACGTTGGCAAAGAAAACGGGCTGGGGCTGGAAGGCGCTGTGTAGACCCAGAAGGTAAGAATAATGGAAGGACTTAACCCCATCAGTTACAGGAAGACCCCACACCTCTCTTGTTCACTTGCGACATGCCTGTCTGTTTTGTTCACTGCGTTATCCCCGGACGGTAAACATCTCAGTGCTCAGAGAGGATTCATAATTAGTCGTCATATAAATATATCTATGGCATCCATTCTGAGTAAGTCACACTGCTGAAAACATCTGGTGTCCCAGCCCAGTAAGCAGTTGAGTTAGTGGTGTCCTTTGGAACATCCGGCCCGCACGGCGCTATGAGCAGGGATGCCCCTTGGTACTTCCTGCTCTTCACTTAGCTAAAGTACGAGCTTAGGGTTCAATGTTTTGGGGCTGAGTTATGGTACTGGTCCTTTTTTTCATTTGTGTTTAGAATTTTTAAAAGTTTCTGGTAGAATACATATAATATTTACTATCTTACCCATTTTTAAGTGTACATTTCATGGGCATTCAGTATCTTCTTGATGTGTTACTATCAGCACTATCAGTCTACAGAACTCTTTTGTTTTTTAATTTTTTAAAATATTTTGTTTGTTTTTTAGACAGGTGGGAAGGGAGGGAGAAAGAGAGGGAAAGAAACATCAATGTGTGGTTCCTGTCATGCGCCCCCTGCTGGGGACCTGGTCTACAACACCGGCATGTGCCCCTGACTGGGCAATTGAACCTTCGGCCCTTTGGTTGACAGGCAGATAGATGCTCAGTCCACTGAGCTGCACCAGCTGGGTTACAGAACTCTTTTCATTCTCAAAAACTGAATTCTGCACTGATTCAACAACGGCTTCCCTTTCTCTGCCCTGGGAACCCCTTTCTACTGTAGTCCCTGTGAATCTGACAACTCTAGGTACTCTGTGTAAGTGGAATAATAGTATTTGTCCTTTGTGATTGATGTTATTTCACTGAGCACAGTGTCCTCAGGGTTTGTCCATGTTGTAGCACGTGTGGGAACTTCCTTGCTTTTTGAAGGCTGAATAATATACGTGCGTGGATATAGGGGTGGGCAACATTAGTGTTACAGTTGTGAGTACGCAAAACACAGTTTGTTCTTGTATGATTACTTACTGATTATTGTATTATTTATTTATATTACAGCTGTTAACCTACTTTTGCCCATCCCTCTGCATAAAAGCACATTTTATTTATCCCTTTATCTGTTTATGGATATTTGGGTTGCTTCCACCTTCTGGCTATGGAAAACAATGCTGCTATGAATCTGATTTTACAAAGATCTTTTTGAGTTCCTGCTTTCAACCTTTTGGGGGGTCTACACCCTAAAGTGAAATTGCCGGATTCTTTGGGGATTTTTTGATGCAACCCCACGTTTTCCATAGCAGCCGCACCATCTACATCCCTGATAGTGCAGAAGGTTCCAGTTTCTCCGCACGATTACTGGTAACTGCCCTTTTCTGTTTTTTTAGTCGCAGCCACAGTGGTGGGTGTGGTATAACGGCCTCTTAACCGGCCTCTGTGGCTCCAGGATCTCTCTCTTCCAGTCCATCCTGTTCACTGTAGCTAGAGTGATGTTTTCTTACCTGTCAATCTGACCATGTCAAGTCTGTTAATGACTCTCATTTTCTCTTGTTTTAAATTCCAAGTTTGTTAACTTGCTAAACTCTCGGGTCTCATTTTTATTCACTCTGTACTTCAGTCACAATGACATATTTGCTCTTTTTTGTACTTTTGCTTTTGTGTCCCTATGCCTTTGTACTAGTGATTTCTTCAGCCTTGGAGTACTTTCATTCTGTGTTTCTCCAATTTTATTTTCCTGTGCCTTTTTTTTCCTTAGGAGCCTCCCATCTGTACTGTTCCTTTCCTGTGACTCTTTTTCCTTTTCATCCATATTAACCATTTCACTTTTTAAAATTAAACCTCCATTTTTAGGTAAAAAAACTTCCATGAAATAATGGGTTTAATAAGCTGGTCGTGTTAATTCTTTGCACATCTTAATAGATGCATTAATATTAAAATTTTAAGCCTACCCACCTATCAGCAAAAGTCTCCGTGAGCCCCACCGGTGCTGTAAGCGTCACACTTTGTAAAAGGCTATGCTAACCCACGTTCCCCAGTGTATGGGACCGTCCCCAACTCATCCTCGGTGTGATCTTGTACATGAGGGAGAGTAGTGCAGTGAACACGGTGCTGGCTCTGGTGTCGGTGGAGTGGCTCCAAATTCTGACCTGCCCCTTACTAACTGTGTGACTTCGGACATGTTATTTAACCTCTGCAAGCTCCAATTCCCTCTTTGGTAAGACGGGATTATAATAGTACCTACCTGAAGACTTGTTGTGGTGAGTTATTAGGAGAAGGCATGCAAAACTCAGTATTTCCTAACTATCCTATTTTATTGCCCATATCATTCAAACATGATAGCATTTGCTTCAGTGAACTCATTCAAAGTTATGCCATCATGAAATTAGTGAAAAGAAACGTAAGGTGGGATCAATTTAGGATATTGTTTCATGATTATTCTCATACAGGCAAATAATTGCAAGCATTTAACCTTAACTTCCCCTGAAATAATATTTCAGAGCCAATGGAATGGCAGGTTGACCATGAGGGTGTTTTTCTCCTACCTGTTTCAGGCAACATCTGTAGGACTAACGTAACTCTAAGTGGAATGGAGGCAGAAGGAGGGTGAAGCGAGCCTTCAACAGCTCTCTCTTCTGAGGTCCCAATGGCTTTAAAGAAAACCAGATAAGGCTGCATATTTAGTTTCCAGTGTGAGAGAACACAGGAACAGTTGTAGAAATCGGTTCTAAAATCGATTCTATCTGTCAGCCTTGTTCCTTCCTAAGTCTCTTGTGTCCTGGTTAGATTCTTCTCTATTCTCTATGTGTTCTCTAGTTCCCTGGTAGCCCTTGGTGCTGAAACTGTCTCTTTCTTTACCCTTTTGTCCTCAAAATGCAAATTTTTTATTTAACCTTTCTATGAAAATCCCTTGTGCAAAGAAACTGAAGGAAGAGGGGAGAAAAAAAAAACAAAGTTATTGGAGGAAGAAAGGGAAAAATAATTGAGATGCTTGAAAGCCTGTATTTCTATAACTGACATTTAACAGAAGCATTGGCTTCCTTGTATATGCAAATAGCTTTGTGTGTATTTCTTAGACAGTAACTCCCTGGGGCAGAAACCATACCTCAGCCTTCCCTGGTATTGAGCCAAGTACAGTGTGAACGTCGCATAAGCAGCGATACCATGTTATGTTTTCATCTTCAGATTTAAAGATCCTCTTTGTAATGTGACATATTCAATAAAGATCATACCATTCCCCCCACCCCACCAAATCTGTTTCAGTCATAGGCATTAAATAAAAATAAAAAAAGATTTAGTAAGTAATTATTATCTCCATGTCAATAAAAAGAAAGATGGGCATGGTTTTCTTTTGAAAGAATCTTCTTTTGGTCTCAAGTTATTAAAAACATGAAGATTTCTCCTTAGTAGCTGGCTTTACACAGTTATGTATCCCAAACCTTTATCTTATAACTTTATGGGCTTCTAACATTTAGCTTATAGGAACCCAGCGTTTGAGAACGAGGAGGTGGTACGGCACACTCCTTGATGCCCCAGGGCTGCTTGTTCTCTTTCAGGTAGATATCCGGTTCAAGTTCTTATGGTTCCTTCGGAGAGAGAGACTCTCAGCTTTCGATATAAAACAATATTTTGTGTTTTAAAAACTAATTAGGCTATTTGTCAATAATGCTCATTAAATGAAAGGTCATATCATTTGGCAGAAAAATATGAATTATGGATCCTGTAAGTAGATTTACTAGAGCATTCAAATTATAATTCCAAAGTGGTCCACAGGTTTAGTTTGGCAAATGGGTTCTTAGTGCTCTTTGCTAAAATTAATCAATTCTGGCAGGAAAAAAAAATGATTTCTTGAATGCGACAAGAGTCAGATCATGGTCCTGTGTCTACCGATTGATTTCTTCATGTAATTTCTACGGAAATTTGTATGTCAAGAGAATCTTTGTGTTTATGTTGTCATAGGAAAATGTAGTAATTGTTGTTTAAAACAATTAACCTCTCTTGAGCAGCAGAAAAGATTTAATTATATGTTTCCATGAGAAGGGTAATCCAATTTTATAAAATAAAATTAAATAAGGCGAACACTCACTTTTGGAGAAGCTGCGAAAGAAAGCAGCTTCAGCACAGATGACGAGTGGGCGCCTGGGGGGAGGCAGACCGCCAGAGGCGTCTCATTTCTAACTTGACTTAAACGGATCAAAGTATAACGTATATGTAATTTTTATGGGGAGAAGAATGTCCCCGTCAACAGGATTTCATTCCTCGCCTGCGTACTTTTTCCTCTTTTCATAGTCAGAGTACTAACCCGAATCCCTTGTTTCAATTCACATTGGCTTCCTCTCCAGAGAACCGAGGTCCTGGGCTGGGAGGGGTGGGCTTATTCCGCGACGCACTCCAGACGCGGGTCTGTTTTCAGACCCAGAGAGGGAAGGCCAGGGTCTGGGCGCATGGCCGCTGGCGCTGTTCTAACAGTAGGTATAGACCGTAGCCGACATTTGACTGCTGCGAAGCTGAAAAGGCCTTTCGGAGCAGATTATCTGTGAGACTGATGGAGCTTCTGGATTAGCAGCTGCTGACCGTGGCCGACGGACGGAGAGGCATTCATCGAAACTGGTAGAGCGTCTGCGTTCAGGGATGCAGGGAGTCCCGGGTGCGTGGGCCAGAGCGTGGTTTAATTCAGTGGCCCTGGGTGGCGCCGAGGAATTGATCGGGGTGGCCACGTCGCGGCCCGCTCATTGCTGTGCTTAGCAGGCGTGGTTCCAGCAAACGTGCAAGCAAATCTCCCTATTCCAGGACAGAAGACTTTAGTGCAAGTAGGTGTCGAAACCAGGTAACACTGCCCTGGAAGGAAAGGCCGCAGAGCAGCTACCAAAGAAATGTGAGTCCCTCCACTTTCTAGGACGCGGCACGAAGGGAACCTGCCCTCGGCGGGCGCTGGCCCCGGCTTCAGTCCCGAGAAGCAGTTTGGCCCAGGCTCCCCCAGTGTCATGGAACATTGCAGATTACTTGTTCAACTGAAAAATGATTTTCGTATCATACAATGATTGCATAGCTAGTGGTTTTAAAATCACTATGAAGCTGATCTTCCGGCCCCTCCAAATACATAATAGGGGAAAGAAAGTACCATCTCTGATGTTTTCAGACACGATGAGGGATCTGACTGGTGGTAATGGGTTATTCTGATTTCCAAATGATGGGTCTCTCCACAGAGAAACCATAATTATATTTCGGCGTTTCCTCCAAGTCATTTTGTAAGATCAGACCACTCATAGCTAAAATGACAAAATTAATGGGACTGTGTAATAATGTTTGGATTTAATAAATGATGCCAAGTGGAATTTCTGTCGCCCAGTCCAGGAGATCTGGGGCTGCCCATTATTCTCTAGGAAGATCTTTGAAAGTCCAAACGAAGTCTTAATGAAGCACCTTGCTAAGAAGTAATAAAATCTTGGCTAAAACTTACCTTCCACCTCAGAGTCAATGACATTAGCTGAGTCAGAGTGTGAGGCAGAATAAAACTTCCGAGTTCGCTCCTTTTGGCTTGGCTTCTTGTTTGAACAGAGCGGCAGGAAGACTAATCCCGTTAGATAATATTGGTACAAGTACTGATGTAGGGAAGGCACATTAAGGGACCTAAAGAGGCATAAGGCATATATTCGCCGTCTTTTGGGAAAAGTAAAATCTACCTACGAAAGCCTATTAATAAATTGAATCTCTGAGGATAAGACTGGCAGACCCAGAAGTCATTGTAATGATGGAAAGAAAGGGGCAGAAGAAGATCTGCCCACATCTGTCTAAAGGGTTGGCGGGTGCTACCCTTATAGATTATTTACTAGATACACAAAGTTGGTGCTTTGGTGTGGAAACTCTGTAGGCTCCTCACATCCACCCTCTGTCTTCAGTTCTCCCAAAGCGGAGGCCCGGTCATTTAACTGGTTCGATTTCCGATCGCCGATTAGGCAACATTTGCTGGCGGGCAGAGGCGCTGCACGGGAGATTTTCCTTACACAGGGGCATTTTCTCCTTCCAGTCCTGCACACTTGAAACAATGCTGAGCTGTCAGAGAAATAGATGTACTCTTTTTTTTTTTCCCCTCCCAAGGAGCTCTGTCCACCTCTGGGAGAGCAACTCTACACACCTGTCTCTTCTCTGCTGATTATCCAGCCAGGTCTGAGCTGAAAGCTTTGGCTAAGTTCCTTGCACGTGAGCTTGGCATTAGCCTTGGGAGCAAACTCCTCTTGTTCCTCTTCTCCAGCCTTTTGGAACGTGTGTTGGACATGGCTTTCAGCATCTGCAACGGGGAGGTTCCACACTTAAGCCTGGGAGTGCGGGGGAAACAGACATTGCGTCTCTTCTAACACCTGGTCTGGTTTTCTTGGGTTAAGTGGAGACATATGAATGGAGATTTATGAGGGGGAGCCCCCCCAAACTCTGTAATTTGTTTATAAAAAATTGGGTATTTATTCTTATATGAGTAAACTTTAGTTACCTTCAACATACTCTACGTTTGATGCAATACACCTGTTGAGATGTTTTTCCACTGCTCAAAACTTGTCAGTTTTTGATGCTCTTTAATGCTTCTGCTGTTTTTTTGTTTCATCTCTTCCATATGGGCAAACTGTTTCCTTTTGAGGACTTTTTCTCCTCTGGGGAAACAAAAACTTGTTGCTCGGGGCCTGATTGGATGAATAGGGAGGGTGGGGCTTGGGGGCCGTGCTGTTTTTAGTCAAAAAGTGCTGAACACTCAGCGTGATTGTGGGCAGGTGCGCTTGTAACTCACCCGTCATGAAATGGGCAAATGCATTGAAAGAGCCTTCAGAAAAATTCACTGAAGCCGAAGGCAGCCTCTCACAACAGCACCAGCTGGTACAAAGATGCAGATGGGTTCCTGGAACACTCATCTCGTGGGGGAAGCCTGTACTGCAAGGGGCCCGCTCCCCAGAAGATAGTTCGGGTTTTTTTTTGGGTCTCCCCTCGTATATTTGAGAACAGTGTGCCTCATAGAAAGTGTTTCTACATGGGGAGATAAGAAATGCGTCTCATGGGTGGACCTCAAAATGTAAGTAGAGAGCTGTGTGCAACTAGAGGAGGAAGAATAAGGAGCTGCACTTTGCAAGGCTGTGCCATTAAGGGTTATTATTCTTGGGAAATGTGAAGTTTTTAAAGTATAAAGCATTGCAAATTGTAAGTTATGAATTCACTGATGCTACTTAAGAACTTCAAATGTCTTACGCAAGCAATGTGAGACGGCAGGAAAATTAGGCCTTATGTTGCAGATACAGTTTACTGATAGAGTAATTTTAACCTTGCTTCCTTACCCCTCAGTTTATTCTGTAGAATGGGAGTAACAAACTTGATTCCATTGGGCTGCCGTGTGATTTAAATTCAACACAGCACACTAAGCACCTATTGCAGTTCCTGGCATGCCATAGGGTCTCGATACATTGTTTCTGTTGGTAGACATCTCTTGGCATTCAGTGGGTTTCCAATGAAAAGTTCTTCTGAAACTTTTAATCATTCCATGGATAGTTACATGACTAGATCTGGTAAAAAAAAATATGCCATATCAGCAGTAAAATATCCTCCTTTAATTTTACTATAATATACATTAGAAATATTAATGACACTTCAATTTTATCAAGGTGGTTATATGGCATTATTATGCCAAAGGTACTCAGTGATAATTAAATCCTACCTCAAATTATAGATGACCCTTTCTGTGGTCCTAAGAAGGATACCCACACCCAGAACATAACCAGGGAAACAAAGAAATGCTTTATCACTGGCAGGGCCCATGCCTGAGGTTCCACTGGAGAGTTCTTACCACCTGGACCTTGTCTTGCCTCCAGCTCCAACCTTGAGGGCTTCCCATGATCCTTTGGGGACGTGGAAAAACGATTGTGCCACAGTGAAGGAACAGCCACATTTATGGGCCACTTAATGTATTCATTCATTTACATAGAGTGACCCTGTCCACTAGTAAATATGGCTAACTTCTGTGCGGGGAGTGCATTCACATCCTCCTTTGAGGAAGACCCGAAGAAGGATAGTGCGAGAAAAAAGGCTCCAGGTGCTTCCTGATCTCAGGATCCCTAGAGATTGATCAATTTTGTTTACCTTTAAAATGACCAGGTTTTGTGTTTATTGATTTTTCTGTATGGTTTTTCAATTTTAAATTTCATTGTTTGCTCACCTTTGTTACTTTGCACCTTCCATTTGCTTTGGTTTTAAATTGGTAATATTTTTCTATTTTTATAAAGTGTAAACTTCTATGATTGATTTGAGACTTTTTTTTCTCATATAAGGGACTGATGATATAAATTTCTCTCTAATCACTGCATTAGCTGCACACCCCAAATTTTGATATGTTCTGTTTTCCATTTTCAGTCATTAAGATATTTTATCATTTACCTTGTGATATTTTTCGTTGATCCATAGAAGTTCTTAAAATTGGGTTGGTTAATTTCCAAGTCTTTATGGTTTTCCAGAGAGCTTTCTGTTACCGTTTTTTCCTTTCAATAGTTAAAGCTTAATGCGCCGCGTGAGGTAAGGTCGGCAGAATATCGTCACGTCTGGGGGGCTGCTGGGCACCACATGCCCCGAGGGAGGCTCCCCTTGTCCCCTGCCGCTGCTCAGTCACTGCCGTGTTGCTCTAGGCAGCGAATATATTTATCCCGCGTACGCCAAACTGTCACGCTAGCGGTCTGATCTCTTCTTTCTTCGTGTGCGGCTGCCACGTCTCCCTCCGTGCTCTGCCGAAGGAGAAGCAGGGTGTGTATTTGTTTCCCCACAGAGAGGGTTGTTTTTTTGTTTTTTGTTTTTTTGAATTTAGTTCATTTTGTTGCCTGGTGGCTTTAGTTCTCTGACAGGCTCACAAAACATTATGATTTTGCAAATTGTTTAGCTCTTTGGTTGTTAGAAACAATGGCTGAAGTGATATTTTCTTATAGCGTCTTTGTATCCTTAGAAGAAGTGAGACAGATGTTTGGGAGTTAGATATTAAATCAATAATTCAAATTTTCAAAAACAGGAAGTGGTATTGAACTCCAAATCCCACTTTCCCCCTAAGGTGTCACATTAAATTATTAAGCTCTTTAAAGACCTGGGATAATGTTAGTAATTTATATTTATATAGGGTCATTCCAGTTAAAAACACTTTAGTTTTTACGTTTACTAGCTAATTGAATCTTTGTAGTCTTGTAATTTGCACATTTATTAAGGTCTTTAGTTTACAGGTGAGAAAATTATTTAATAACTTAAGCTGGTATATAATAAAGATAAAACTCAAAGATACTTTCAAACCCACTTGGTTCTCCCTGTTCCTTAACTGTGTGGGTATTTAAAATGGAGATGACCACATGGATTCCTTAATTGTTGAGTTCATTCCTTAAGAGATTAAAAAAATTAACTAATGAGAAGTTTAGTTTCAGAAATGGAAAACGAATTAGTGAGAAATGGCCCTAAATCCACAGTTCATTAATTCTAGAGCTAGTTTCAGCCATCCATAGCATTCCTTTTTTTTTTAGATGAAAGTCAAATGGATGATGGTCTTTGAAATTATACTGTTATTTTAGGGGAAAATAAGCAATGGAAGATTCTGTTATTCTTGTAATGAGCTAAAACTGCATCAGAAATAATGTCAACATATCTTTTCTAGCATTTTTCTATCAGTGGGAGACCATTATTAGAGCACAAATTAGTATTTTGTTAAAATTATAGTTTAACACACAATCCATTTGGTATAACCCATATATGATTATACTGAAAAATAAAAAAAGACATAAAAAATTCATCTGCAAGCAAGCATTGTTTATGAACTTACAGATATTTTAGATAGTAAAAATTATAAGATTTAAAGTTGATGCAAGTGGATGGTTCACTCATGACAAATATTTGCGATGGCACAAATTTGAATAGAATGTTCTTTCTAGTATATAAGAAATACATTGCATTCCTAAAAATTGGGTCAAAGTCACATGAAGAAAAATGGTAATGTTTTAAGTTTATAATATGGGAAAACTCTACCTCAAATACCTTCAATTTTAATAGGTTTCAGGTCATGATCCTAGAAATAATTAAGAGCAGGGCATGTGTAGTAAGATTTGAGGAGGTTCACAAATCTTACTTGTCTCGAACTACAGGGTCTGGCAGAAGCAACACCTAGTGGGGTTGGTAGTGTAACAATATGAGTGTCATAATTTATAGTTTTGATTTGAACACGTCCCCTAAAATGTCATAGGGTGTGCTTGAGTGTGATATTATGTTACAGAATTACCTGCTTATGATTCTGTGGTAAAAGATTTTGTAATAAAATGGGGGTGTTACTTGTGTAGGACCGTGTAGATTCTATAGTGCCTACATTCCTACAATTGAGTTACATTTATAGGGTTAGTGTATTTCTTCTAGACAGAGCTTAGAAGTTCCCTATTTTATCTGGAGGAGGAAACAAGGAGGTCACATTAGCCAGTTCCCATTTTGCAAACAGACTGGCCCTGAGGGAACAGAGCTGTGGTCCAATGAGTTTGTATAGAAGATGGATCAGAAAGCGGGTAGAGCTTCCGATCTTTCCTCAGAGACAGTGATTTTGACAAAAATGAAGACAGGACACGTGAGAAAAAGAGTGACAGTGGGGCAAAAGATGTCAGCTCTCACGCGGCTTTTCTTGGGGAGCGTTAATGGCTAACACGTGTAGTGTCTTGTCCTCATTAACACCAGACAGTGCACACTTTTTACGAAATAGCCATCACGTACAAGGCACTATTTGGGGGAGCTATGAGATCTAAAGATAAGAATGTTTTCTCCTTTAAGGAGTCTTTGATTTATTTGGGGGCTCTCTTGTCACAGAAAAAAAGGAAAGGTAGACAATGGCAACGATAGGTATCCACGAAAAGGAATGAGGACACCCGTTGAGTTTTGTAGCAAAGTGCTATTTATTGTTCCTAGAATGAGCTAATTGGGGCCAGATTTCAATAAGGAAATAGAATTTGAAATGGTCCATGAAGACCGAGAACGATTTGGATGGACGGCATTTGGAGTGTTATGTCCTGAAGGAAGTTAATCAGAAGAAGCAAAGTACGAGAGGAAGAGATAAATTTGTCAGGAGCAGGTGATTTTGAGTGGGAAAGGGTTGGAAGATGAGTGAGGTTTAGGACAAGATTGTACTGCTTCTACTTTCTTTACTCTATTCCTTAAATGTTGAAGTGAAATAGATAAAACTGTAAGGACGGTGCTTAGTACATAATGAATCCCCAACAATCATTTTTTTCAGCCACCTAAGCCAGTATATTTCATCACCTTTCTTCCTACTTAATTGGTCACAAATTGCTATAAAATATCTGACTCTCCATTTCCTTCTGTCCGTCCCCTCTAGTTCGGCCTGCATTCAGGTGTGCCTCACTTCTCAGCTGTAGTGTAGCAATAATTGTAATCAGCTGATAAATTCTCCCCTCCCCACCCCATTTCACTTCTCTCCCTTCTAATGTTCAAAATACCACCGTTGTGACCTTTGGAAGCAGCGCTGAACAAAATGCTTCAAGGAAAATGCATTGTGTTCATAATGCAATTCAAATTCCCATGACCAGTGCACGGGGTCCGACCCGACCCCGGTGCCGGTCAGGCCTCCGGGCAGCCTGTGTTGCTGCCTGTGTTACTGCTCGCCCAGCGACCCCAGCTGCATCGGATGAACTGTGCATTCTTTGCCTTCTACATGTTTGCAAGCGCACTTCTTTCCGCTTTCAAAGTCCACTCTTCAGTCTTTTTCTTCTCCCATCCACCTCCCCCTTCTGACCAGGCGATACACTGTGTCTTTTTGAACATGGTCCTTCCCAACCCAGGTTTGCCTGGGCAGTGCATCAGAAATGCACAAAACAGTGAGCTCAAAGCGAGCAATCTGAGGAGGGGTTATTACAAAGGGGAAGGTGATTAAGGGAAGCCCAGCAAAGACAGTGCTGTATCGCAGGGCCAGGAAAGGCTGGGAGCTGTTACCGCTAGGCCTGCTGGGACGAGAGGGCGCAGTGCCCACGGGCTGCCCTGCAGAGGACCACCGACCAGGAGAGGCGGTCTGTTGTACAACCTGCCGTGACCTTTCGAAGTGGAACTGGGGGATAAATGCCCCGTCCCCAGTGTCCTTGCACACCCTCTGTCCGGTTTTCAGGATCTGCCACCGTCGGAACCCCTTCTGAAGCCGGAAGGTAAGCCCGACAAAGTTCCAGGTCGGCCTCCTGGGAGTGCCACAGAGAAGGGTGGAAGGGGCCCTGGAAGGACCATGGGCAAACACTGAAGTGTCCCCAGAGCCCACCTTTGTTCTGAAACGTAATGCGGTGTATTGAGTGCATATCCACTTTGTCATAGGGACTATCTTTTTATTTTCTCAGCACTTAGCCAGGGACCCAGGAATTGAACATGTCCTTAAAAGAATGAATGAATGAATGAATGAATGAACGAACGGACGGCCATGTCAGGGCCAGGCCTGTGCCCTATGGAACATGGAAAGCATTCTCGTTTGAAATGGGTAATCTCATTTACATTCTAGAACTCTAGGTTCGTGCTGCAGTTTTGACTTTCCTGTTAAGGCCTGTTTGTCTTTTGTGTGATATGCAAATGAGTACCAGTGTGCACATGTGGTGTTTACTTCATAATTCCTAAAAATGACGGGTCAGACAATTCACAGGCTTTAGGAAAATATGAGAAAACAATTTTTCTAAGAAAATGATCTCCATTTAGTCATTTATTCACTTGATTTAACCCCATGCTGCTATTAGTTATGCAGGGAAAATGGTGTTTTAATGACTCTTCAGAAAATGTTCACCACAGGAAGAAATACTGTATGATTGGAATCGGCTAAGAGAATATTTATCTCTCTGTGCATTTTGTGGGTCTTGACACTATCACACCTGTGTGCCCCAAGGAAGACATCATCTTGAGAAAGCTGCTAACAAAGTGTGTGTGATTCACATGGAAGCTAGGCCTTCAGAAATGGCCAAGTCCTCCTGAATGTGCTAACTGGCCTACATATAAATTATATTATCTGCCCCTTTTGTTCATCAGTAAGATGGTGA
The DNA here is from genome assembly GCA_004026545.1 of Mormoops blainvillei. Lineage (NCBI taxonomy): Eukaryota > Metazoa > Chordata > Mammalia > Chiroptera > Mormoopidae > Mormoops > Mormoops blainvillei. The sequence continues at coordinate 14,168 of PVJD01012663.1, read as the reverse complement.
TGGTGATTAAAGAGAACTTAGGAGACAATATGACGAGTTAATAATGTAATTCTACCTCTTGGCTTTTTTAAATGAAGCACTCTCATTAGAAAAGGAATATTAGCTTGCGGTAATTATCACCCCAGCTTCTTTTGTAGCAAGAAAAGCAAGTTCTTAAGAGTTTGAAGATGATGTAAAACCCCTCCTTTAACAGATGAGGACCCTGATCCTCAAAGGGGTCGTCGTTCATGGAAATCACTTCCTAGTTAGATGAAGAGCTAGAAGCCCTGTCTATGGATTCCAGGCCCAAATTTCTTAGACTGCATCTTGCTGTCCCCCCAGTGACGTGTGCTGCCGAGTAAGATGTCCTCTAAATGCGGCAGTCGATCCTCTGTGGGATCTGTGGGTGTGGGGGCTGTGATTTCCAGAAAGGGCTGAGGCCCTTGTTACAAAATACAGTGATTCATTTAGTAAGAGCTTCCATATGGAATCAGGAAGCCTAGATCCATTTATAGACTACAGAACAAGAAGATGTCTACGCTTAGGAAGTGCTGGGGGTGTATGGTTCTAAGATAGCATCATTAATTATTTCCCTTCATTAATGGCTTATCAAAGGAAAGTAGAAGTGGTACCTACGTTGTTTTGGGGAAACCAGTTTTGCTTATTTTCTATTTTCATAAGCAAGGAGAACCACTTTTTTCTAAAGTATTTTTTACGATGGTCACTTCTCATGGCAATTTCACTTCTTTGGCCGTGCACACAAAATCTTACCTCCTTTGTTTTCATAGTCATATTTACGGTTAATATTTTTACCTTGTCCCCAGCCCTGTTCAGAGTCATTTATATTAGCTTGAAAGCTGGATAAAGGAGAAAATGAGCTAAGAAACAACTATTCACTTGATTAAATGAAGCCCCTTGATTCTCTATCATGGATGAGGACCTGTCATCCGAAGTCTCATCACCATTTGTTCCCGTCTGCTCTACATTTCTGACTGCCAAGTGAGAATGTTCAAGGCTCGAGCTATTTTTTGATGTTAATCCTTGGAAAACTAGAGCTGATCTTTGTCATTTATGACAGGTCCTGACATCGGCACTGCTGAGTGCCAGGTTGGAGAAAAGAGCGTGTAACGTATTGAATCATTTTCCCCACCTGACAAACATCAGGGATCACTCCTGAAAGAAGCCAGGGGTTCACTTTCAACACAGGGAGTGTTATCTCTTGCCCTGAACTTTGCTATAAGGTTCAGGTCTGACTCTATCCAGATTTTCCTAAAATGCTTCTTTAACTTCACTTGTATCATCCTCCCCGAGTTTGCTTCTCCACAGTCTTATCCACTTCAGCAGCCTTGAAAATGTGGCCCCCCATTTGCATGATAGGAGTGGCTAGAGAAGAAATACAGAGGGCAGAACTAAACAGCTAGACGGTCATCCTATGTTCTCTCCAGAGTACTGTCAATTTTGACATGCAGGAAAAGAATTGCAAGCCAGCCAGTCCATCTCTCTACCTTGGGTTGCTGGCTACATATCAGGTATTACTGATACGAGAACTAACCCCCGTGAAGCATTTAGGAAACATACTCTGAAGTATCTGTCATCACTTGATTTTGAAAAATGCACAGGTTGAATATAAACTTGTGATATGTCTAGTAAAAAAGAAGGACAAAAGAGTTGAAGCCCATTCCAAGAATGGGGTAGTGGAAGCATCCCTTGGAGGGGAGCCCGAGCTGTATGATATGAAGGGCATCTTTGTCTGTCTTTCTAAGATGTTCTGTGACATAATTGGGAACAGAGAGGGACCAAGCTTCAGCAAGGTTCGGATTAGGATTGGGAAAGCTTTCAGGGCCAGCTGTAGCAGGTGAATGTGAACTGCATATCATAAGTCATAATGGTTTCTCAGTAATGGGGGGATAAATCCCGAAGTGAAGAGGAAATTAATGAGAGTGTGCTCTATTTCTAAAGCACTGGGGAGAGGGGTAGAGAGAGGTGTGTGTGGGGAGAGAGAGAGAGAGAGAGAGCGAGCGCAAGAGCGAGCTGTAAATAAAAGGCCTGGCAAGAAACAAAGGAGGGAAGGCCCTGGCGGGCGCCCTGCTCTGCTCTGAAATTGCAGGTATCTGTCACTTGAAAACACCTTGCTTTGGGGACCGAGATTGCTGGAGGTGGCAAAAATAGTGGGTTGTGTGTCTGAAGAGATTATAAAAAAAGACCAACTATGGCTTTTAATAAGTATTTAGCCTGGGCTGCTAGCATCGGTGAGCTGCGTTTGTTCCTCTGAAAACTAGCAAGAGACTGAAGGAAAACCAACATGTGGAAGGAGGGTGTTGCTACCCGTAGAGACCCCATGCTGAACTAATTAGGAATTAGTCTTCTTTCCCAGCTCTCTCCTATCTTCAGAATATTCCTCGTCACGGGCCCTACCGGCTTGCCACATACTTAGAATTATGACAGCTTCATTTGATCCTGAGTCCCCCTGTCACTCCATAGAGTCACTTTTCTTTGTAGCCAAATTCTACAGCAAGTCTATGCCCATTGAAACGATGGTATTAATTCCAAAAATCTTCTGTTGAGGTGTACGTGATGCACCAATACACAGGGTATAAGGAGAGAGGACAGCACCTGTCCTCTTATACTAATTTTGTCGCCCTTGACCCCTAAATGAAAGTGCGTTCTTTTAAGTGCAGTAAGCGTTCCTTCTGTCTTTTCCGTGTTGATCAAAAGTGTCAGATTTATTTGCCCATTTTGGGAACGTTTTAAGCTGGCGGCAGGCCAAAGATGTCTCAGTGCCTACACTGTCGCGGTGAGCTGCATCAGTCACTAGATGTCACTGCATTTTCAAACAAGTGGCTTTAAAGAGCATTTCAGTAAGAGCTAGCTTCAAACCCCAGAGTTTTGTGTTCGTTTCCGTGGCATCCATGGCGTAAGTAATAAAGCTATCACTCATCCGAACACATTTGGCCTACTTACATTTGGGAATTTATTTTGCCTCGTCCAACCCATTGCACTGCGAACTGGTGCTCGCAGTGTGTGAAGGGTGCTTTTCATAATGCAACACTGATCTTGTCTTCACTTAAGATGTGAAAACCATTCAGCAGTACAAAACAATAGAGATGTAAAAGCCTTTCCATTACTGAGAGCTAATAAAATTCCAACATGAATAGGTTTTGCTTAGGAAATTGCATTTTCATTTCTCTTGGGGAAAATGGCCACTTAATTTTTTTCTGTTCCTTTGTAAATGACTAGTAAATTGCACAGCTTCCGTGCATCCTGGAGTGGGGCAGCAACCTTATCAAGAATTTTTTAACAGTACTATTCAATTATTATCAACAATAAACTCTCCCATGTAAACTCTTAATATTATGTTAGTTGTGCCCACTTCACCAAAGCACTGTATGCATCTGTTTTTCTAGCAAATAAAGAAAAGTAAGATTAGATAAATGTAAGAGAAGGTAAGCCATGAAGCACGGCACTCTCACACTTGCATATTTTATAATCTCTGATTGCAGCCGGAATAAAGTTATCTAGTGACATATCTAAATAGTAGGCTTTCAAAATCTCCAGCCAGATTTAGGGGATTACGAACTGATGTATGTTCTTGGTTTATGTTTTCTGAAAAAATCAATCATTGGAACTTCGTGTAAAGGAATGAAGCCTAGAACTGGAAATCTCGCTTTCTAGCCAGTGCATACACTTGCTCTTTCTGTCCATTTCTCTGGTAGAAGCTAGAAAATTTCAGATATAAGCATGAAAAAGATCTTCCTTCAATACTATTGACCTCTCAGATCTATCCCGTTTATACACTGTTCCCTATATCGAAGATGTTTCTTCTGGAACAGCCAGTTCATCCTGCTGGCAAAACCTCAGTAATACACATATCAAAGCAAGACAGGGTTATTCTGCGTGGTTAGTGCCCTGTAATTCTTCCCAAGCCCTTGCAAAGCTGACTGAGCTTCCACCGGGTACCGCCTGCCTCAGCCTTCCCTGGGGCCCTTGTCCTCCGAGTTTGCCCTGGGATGTTGAAGTGAGGATGGAGTCCTCCCGGCTGGGCCGGGTCAGGAGAGGCCCTGGGGTTGTTCACCGTGGAGGGGGAAGCAGTTCAGGATGCAACTTTTCACCCATAATAAGAGACAAATGGTTGACAGATAAATGTTCACAAATGAGCAAAGACAATCAAGATTGAAACATTTTCCTTCCAGGGCCATACTTACTGAGTCACTGTCACCTTGGTATCAGTGGTGCCACAGAGAGGGAGCTGGATAAACATCGACTCATTTGCATTGTAAGATGGATTTTTAAAAGCCTGGGGAAGTTTCTTTGCTACTCTATGAAGCCTATGTTCCCAAGGATACAAATTATGCTTTCTTTTCGCTAAGAAGATGGACTGCTGTACGGAGTCAGGGCACTGCGCTTGAGTATCTCCTGGGAAAGTTGCCTCGTCTGCTTGGTTTTATTACAGACCAGGGGGCTGTGATTTGGGGGGTACAGGCTCTTCATCTGACAAAAAAGAAAGAGAGGGCCTCAGAAAGAGAAAAAGACCTTGCACTGCGATTAAAGATACAAGTTCTGGTCTTGAAGCCAAGGGAAGGTAAAGCCCCACCACATGGAAATGAAAACCATCGCTTTTGCCCCTTGAATATATTCATCTACGTACCACGGCTGTTGGCCATCTCTTGGCTACAGTTCTACATGGTCATTCTTCTGCCACAATCCTGTGGCATCTACTCTAGTTCCATGTAGTTGCTCTGAGCGTGGTTGTCATCCTGGTGAATGACAGCCTGTTCACTTCCTCACCTCCGCTCCGGAATGGAGACTTTAAAAGAATGATTTGCTGCCTCATTCAAACACAACCGTGTCTTAGAGCCAACTCTGGAAAGTCAAACACCGAGGGGTCAGATATCTTTAAAAATAGTGTTGTAAAGGCAGAGACTTGTGTCTAGAAAATACAAGGACAACCTCAGAGGTACGTCCCAAGATGCTCTGAAGGTAGATTTCCTTTAGACCAGGAGGAACCATCTGGAAGTGGCCCATGGTTCCCAGTCACTTCCAACCACTGCGGCGTTTTGCTACGTCTGCTTTACACGTGGAATCAAAGAGAGTATGGGAACTGGGCTCCAGGGCAGGCCTGGTTGGAACCTGGCTCCTTCCATTACAACTTGGGTGGTCTTCACCATTTGCTTAACCTCACTGTTGCCAACTTTCTTCATCTGAGGCCAACATGGGAAAGATCTTCCTTCAAAACCCTTGGTCCATCCGGTAGTAATATGACCTGGAGGTTATGATGTTATCAATTTCTGGGTGGTACTGTGAGGTTTAAATTAATACCTTTGTTTAGAACAGTACCTGGCACATGGTGGTATTCAGTAATATTCAGTAAATGGTAGTTATTGATATTATTGTTGTTATTTTATTGGATTTCTGCCTACTAATTCATTTGAAAAATGGAGCAATTTTCTCAGCCAACAAATTTTGAAACCTACCAATCTAGACTACTAATGTATGAAAATTCTCTTTTCTCCACTCTGAGCGTTTTGCCAGGTGAATTGGGATGGGTTCCATAGATCAGAGCAGTAAGCCCTCGGGTCAGTGCTTGGTGAACCCTGATGAATGGCTCTTTGATGAGTTGTCATTTTCTATTCTTAAAAGAGGCGTTAAGAATTTATAACAGTGTTCTAGCTTCATTATCATTTGGATGGCATGTTTATGCTAATTTCTACTGCCAATCCTAATTACCAGCGGTTAAATTCATTAAAAAATAATTTTTTTGAGACACTTGTCGGATTCACCTTGCTTCTTAGAATATCTCAATTTCCTTTTGGTTCACTTGCCACAAGTGTCACATGATTTCTTCACCAACAGTGTAAATCAGGGGTGATTTTACTTACTCGCCAGGCGGTTACTGAGCGCTTCCGGGTGCTCTGTGGCTATCTAAACATTCCCCATAACACCGTAGGGGTCACCTCGTCCAGCGGGTCACTTATTATAGAGTTATTTTTGTGTGTTCAGTAACAGGAGGCGTTCCATCTGTGACATGCGGGCGAGATGCTTTCCTGGGAATTGCTTATACTGGAATTGGTGACATTGTATAGAACTAAGAGTGGGGCGACAAAGCTTTCACATTTTTCAACCTGGTCAGTCAAACACACGAACACTAGTTGCTTGTCCAAGTCACAGACGGAATAGCAGTGTGGCTGAGAACAGAATTCAGATGCTCAGCTCCTAAAATACAACTTGGTCGCAATACCACTTTGCTCAGAGCTGTTTCTTCTTTCAAAAGGTGCTGTTAAAAAAAGCCCTGTGAATAGTTATTAGGTATTTAAATAGGGTACAAAACTAGTCATCGTTTAATGAAAAGACTACTTGTTTTCGTGGTCAGAAGTAATGGATAAGAGACCAGGCTTTGTCATGGAACAGTCGGGTGAACACAGAAACCTCCGTCAGCCTCAGTTTTCTTCATCTGTCAATTCAGGATTACAGAGCTTGCCCTGTTCACCTCAGAAGCTAGTTATGGCCTCATGTGAAATTATTCTTGGGTAACTCTTACGTTGTGCACACTCTTTGGTAGGAGGCAAAGTTCCTAAGTTTAGGAATGTCCCTTGCTCTCCGGAATGTGGCTGTGTCTACATTTAACTGAATTACCCCAACGACACTTGAAACATATACTGTTAATGTTCTCCCTCTGCCGGGGAGGAGCCTGGGGCACAGAGGGACCAAGTTCCTGACCAAAAGCCACGTAATCCTGATGCAACCAGGAGGCCCACTGAGGACGCCTGGCTCTTGAGACCGTGGAGGTTATTAACGACCTCCTCTCCGAGGAGGGAAACAAAATTAGTGTTCCGACTCCTTCCCTGCTGGGCTGGAGGGGACTGGGACTGTAGTCGTCCTTGAATGCCCCCTCCCCAAGTTTCAGATACGTAGAGTTTCAGATAAGCCTTGGTGGCCACTGGGCATCTTTCTACCATGGGCATGACGGAAACACCTGTTATTCAGAGGGTAATTTTAGAAAAATGTTGACTGGAGCATAGAAGGATTTATATATATTTTCAGCCCAAGGAAGGAGAGAACCCTGGAATACAGTTGTTAGACCCAGTAAACTAGCGTTTCAGGAGTGATGAAATTGTACCTATTTGGCTCTCAGTGGCCTTGACCGTGAGTTTTTATCTTATAATAATTTTATAATGGGAAGAACTCCTTTTTCCTCTTTACTTAAGAAAACAGTAAGGCTTTGCTGCTGCTTTGCCTAGAGACGTTTGTGGGGCAGCTTCCTGGGTTCTGTTTTCAAAGCTTAAGTCCACTGGGATTTCAGACGGGAGGGGTTTCCTCCCGGTTACAGGAGACTCAGAGAGACTGAACGAGGGGCCGAGAGAGGCCAGAGGGTCAGTGAACAAAACTAGTGGCTTCTTTGGCTTTATAACTTCATTTGGGGGGGAAAGTTCAGGAAAATGTTTTTGATGGTTTCATGCTGCAGATAAAGGAAAAGTGAAGAGGGGAATAATTTTTTAACTGTAAAAAAGCTAACTGGACCCTAGAGGTTGAAACACTGCTGGGCAAAGGGCATGAGCACCAACCAAGCAACGGCAGGTCCTCCCAGTCCCCCCGGGGTCTGAGAGGGACTTTGCCCTCGAAAGCCAGCCGGGCTTCCTGACCTGTCAGCTTGTCTGGGGACAATAGTGTGCATGCTCTTGCTGTCCCCGAGGCATCAGGGCTGCCTGGAGGCCCAAAGAAAGTGGGACCGCTGAAACACCTACCTCCCAACCTGCCTTGCGCGTCCAACCTCGTGGCTGGCCTCTGCCCGTGCTGTTCTTGGACTGCGGGGCCCTGTCCCATCCAGGAGACCCAGGCAGAATCCAGTTTCTTTGAAATGGTGTGTGACCACAGATAACAGTGCCACTTCCAGTCCAAAGGCTCATCATTCAGCCTGGGGACGTCCTTTTATTTCCAAACTGTGTCCCTTTCCAAGGGCTGGGCTTGTGAAAGGAAAGGCCAGGCTTCACCGCCACGAAGTTCCCTGAAACAAACCCACACGGAGCCTGCTGCCTGCTTCAGAAAGCAAAGGAAGAAGAGAATGTTGGGCAAACCTTAAATTATATCCGGAAGTTATCCTGCGCCACGCACATCACACGTACACACGTTTTATTGATAGACTGAGTAAATGCGTATTGAGAAAAACAGTCAGTCTTCTGCAAGTCCATTGGACTCGTGATTGCTGAGGGCTCGGCTGGACAGTCGGCTGCCCAGTAGAGGGCTTTGCCACGCGGATCGATTCCAGTGTGTGGACGTTCATAGTCCCAGCTTCCTCTGCTCACCAGGGAATCTGCCCTGGGTTCCCCGTGGGGCCCCTGAGCTTAGCCCACCTTCATTGTATCCTTCGCCCCCCGAATCCAGGAGGCCCACCGCTGGCAAATGACTTAGCTTTCCTCTGGGACCAGGGGACGGTGATGTCCATGAACCGTTCTGCTCTGACGTTTCTATTTCTCTCTCTCTTTTTTTCTTTCCACGACGTCTGGTATCACTTGTCAACCTGCTTTCCAAGATTCCCTGACCCAAAACTTGACTCCCGACGTGTTTCTTGAAGGATGTGGTGCTCTCGCCATGAGCGGGTTCTTTTTTTTTCTGTATTAAAACAATTATAGCCGTTAACATTTGATTTAGCTGAGACAGTTGTGCCCAAGGAAATCAGTTTCAAATGGAGAACACTTGTTTCTTGATAGAACAAGTCCATGATTCAGATCTATTCAAAAGCTTTGGAAATTGACGGCACGTGTTGTTTTGTATCTCTTATGTTGGAGCTGCTTGTGATGAGTGGAGTCCAGGGTTATCGAGTGTAAATGTGTTTTTGGCTCTAGTCCCATCAAAAGACTTAAAATGTCTTCCCAGTGGATAGTCCAGGAGGCGGTTGCGGCTCTCAGTCCAACTGGCTGATGCCAACTCACTGTCCAACGGGCACCGGGGAGCTCATGGAAAGTGGAGCATCAACTGTTTAAACACTGATACCTCTGAGCTGCTGAAACCATGTTTCTGGGCTGTGGGGAACCTGCCTTTAGCTGAAATTCAACCACAAAAGGACATTTTCCTCCAAAAAAGGACAAGCAGGATCAAATTCTGCCATTGTGCTAAGGTAACTGGGGATGGCAGAGCAGAACGTAATGGCCAGGCTGTGCTGCAGAGAGAATTACGCACCTGTGAGAAGACCCTTGTGGGGCGATCAGGACGGCAGGAACCTTAAGGACTGTCACGTGTGTGGCATTTCCTAACAGAATGCCTGACACACAGTAGGTGCTCAGAATGTGTGAGCTGACAATGAAAATGAAGGACCGCAGAGGGAGTGCATGTGCTCAGGGGACAGCTCTTAACACGCAAACCTAGACGTGCACTGTGGTTACTGATTAGAGCCTGAGACTTCCCCTCTGTGCTAAGCTGGGTGTCGGTGTCTCATTACGGACACCCTCCCCTCCTCTCCCTTCAATACTCCTGTCACTCTTAGGAGAACGTCTAAACTCCTCAGTGAGCATAGTCCATGATTCGAGTCTGTCCTTTTTTTCGGGCACATTTCGAGAGACACTTCCCATTTCTCAACCATCCCACACACAAAGGCTGTGCATTTGCAGTTGTGAGCAACTTGCTCCTCGAGTAGGTAAAACAAATTGTTGTGTATCCGTACAACGGGATGCCCCCCGTATTCTGCGTGCTGAGCGGATGGCATTGTTGGTTTCGACGGGGGTGGCCCTGTGGCTTGCTGGGCTTGCTACCCGCTGCAAGCATGGTTCGGGCTGTGCTGCCTTCCCTGGGCAGATAGGTTTCGTCACAAGGGCAGTCATAGCTTTTCCTGTGTTTCCTGGCTACTGAGTCAGGTTAGCTTCTGCAGAGCCTGTTCCAAGGTTATAGTGTTCTCCATGTGTGCCACTTGGCCTATCATTTAAAGAATATAGGTACATAACTTTTATAGTAAATACAGGAGCTTTGCTCTTAAGTTGTATCTTCTCTGTTTACAGGGTAAACATGTCTGCTTTTCCAGATACTCACCCAGAGCTGTGCCTCTGTTTTCCCAGGGGATAACTCTTTCTTCTCTACCGAAGGGTATGAAGACCTGATATGGTGTGCAGACAGAGTGGTTGACTGCCTAAGTCAGGCACAGGGAAAGGAAACATGTCTTTCCCAGGGACTGAGGTCTCATTATTCTCACTGTCTTCAGAGAAGAATAGTCAAATTACCAGGGGGACCGTTGGCAGCTACATCACCGCCTTTCTCTATAAGTCAGTCGGAGGGAAGAGGGATGGTGCTGGTGGACTCTCCTCGTTTGAGGGCTCAGGCCCCTTGGTGTCAAGACCCGAGAAAGACTAAAGTTTTCTTTTTAGTTAACACACATGTGTTGTCAGCACCGTTGTTACAGCATCAAGATTAAGTTACCTTTTCGACTCATGCATAGAATGAGTTGAGGGAACACATTTTTCCTGAGGTCCAAGACTGATGTGGCACATAGGGAAAGGGAACAAAGATATGGAAAGGAGAAAATAATGTGCGAAAAAGATAAGAGAGTGGGAATGACATAGATTTACTGTGTTTTGGGTGGCGAGGGCCGAAAGCGAAGGGGCGGTCAACATGTCGACGAGGTGAAAGAAAATCGTCTCACGGGAAGAAGAGCATTCGTTCACTAGGTGAAGAAGAGAGTAGAAGCAGTCTGGGGTGCGTGGGCTGGGTAACAGGAGGCAGGAGGCAGCAAGTGGCTGGCGTCTCCGTATGCCGGAGACTTAACATACGCAGCGGTCTGGCTAGGAAGGAGGGGGACTGTGAGAAATGGCTGAACCCATTGCTTTCAGTCAAGTCCTCAAATGCCTGCGTACTAATTCACAGGGCGCGTCAGCCAACTCGTGTAATCGAACTGGCAACGCAACAAGGAATCGACTTCCTTAAGGTGTCAGAGGAAACAAGACCTTCTTGCCTGGTTCATCCTTCCCCAGACCCGGCTTCACAACTGCTCCATGCACTTGAGTCACGAGGTATGTGCACCCTCTGAGGCGTTCCAATGAGCCTGGTTTTCTTAAACAACATTAAATACGAGTAGGTGAGGAGCTGAACTCATATATGGATTGCACTTAATTAATATAATGCTACTTAATAAACATAAATAGTATATTTATACACATGGAAAATTCCACCAGAGCTCACAGTATTGTTCTGTTATTAATGGGAACTAAGGAATCGGATGCTGAGGGAATATTCTCCTCTGGATCTATTCCGGGTCTTTTTTCCCTCAAAATCTTTCTGCGTGTGACAGTCCCCTCCTCTGTTCCACAAGGTTCTGCACAATGTGTTTTCCCTCCTTGAATCAGGATTGAATGACTAATGGCTGAAAATGGTCACTCGTTTTATTTGGAACCTTTCAAACTGAAAGGCAGGATTTGTTTCCGGTTTCTCTGTTCTTAATTGGCTGCTTTCCATGTTTAATTGAGAGGCCTCTTAACAGCAACGATAATGGGAAACACTTATCTGCTCTGCACACTTTACAGATGTGCGATCCAGTTAACTTCACGAAAGCCCCATGAGGTCAAAACTAGCACCGTCCCCACTTTACTGTTGGGAGACGGGCGCAGAGGAGTGGGACAGTTTGCTCACGGTCTCCATGCTGCCAGTAGGTAGAGAGGTTTGAGCCCAGGCAGTTTGAATCTAGAGCCGGTGCCCTTAACCACTCCTGTCTACCGTCCGTCCAAAGCCCCTGCGGACTCCCGTGTAACCTGGCTGTCAGCTTTGTCTAGAATGGCGTCTCTGTCTTCTGCCTCACAGTCACAAGAATTGTGTGGATTCCCCTCTATTTGCATAGAAGGTTTAATTTTTGAGCAAACTGATACATGATAAAGCTAATTCCACTATGCTGAGGTGTTTTGTTTTCCTTTTTTTCTCCATAAAGTGCATTACCTTTGGAATTTAATTACTCTATATTCATTCCTACCTGGATGGGCTAGTATTTAATCATGAGTTTTTTTGCTTCACTATAACCATCATGCAGGGGAATAGGCCAAGCTATCTCCAGAATTTGGTATGGAACACTGAGGGGTAGGGAGAGACGCTGGACTGAATGTGGCTGGGTGTGCTGCCTGAGCAGTGGGGTGGGGCATGTTGATGATGGTACCTTGAGGATATGTTGAAAGTGGGAGAGAGGGCGCTGGCTGGATGGCTCAGTTGGTTGGAGCATCATCCAGTACACCAACAGGTTGTAGATTGGATCCCTGGTCAGGGTACATGCCTAGGTTGTGGGTTCAATCCCTGGTTGGGGCATGTATGGGAGGCAACTGATGGGTGTTTCTCTCTCACATTGATGCTTCTCTCTCCTTCTCCTCCTCTTCTCCCCCTGCCTCTCCTCCTCTTTCTTACTTGATAGGACCTCAGGAAAGAGTAGACAATAAAAATACCCATAAGTGTTTCAAACACTAGAATTTAAAATAGCTCTAAAATATATGCTCAGGAGAAATTAGTAAGAAAATGGAGAATTTCACTGGAAAGCTGAAATCTGTAATAAAAAGCAGAAATTCAAGAACTAAACACCATCCTTTCTTGAAGGTGAAAAAAATTTTTTTAATGCCTTCTCTATTTTTCTTGATAAACTAGAAGTTTATTGTATTAGTCATCTCAAAGAATAAGCTTTAGGTTTTATTGGTCCTCTGTAGAAAAATCAGTTTGTTTCTTATAATAGGCTGCTATAGATAACCTAGTACACCCCTCTAGGATTCATGTTCCATGTCAGGAAAATGCAGGTTTTAGGTTCAACAAGCATGCATCGAACTTCCGTAAAATGTGGACATTTGTTGAGTTAGAGGGGAACAAGTCTACGAACCGTGCCACAGGCAGATGGGAATTCAGAGCTGGGGGGAAGAGAGACGCCTGGGCTAGGAGTGTAAGCTAAATGTTGGGTCCTGTGCCCAGAGGTGTCAGTTGTAGCTAAGAGGGTTCACAGGGTCCCCCAGAAAGAATGAGAAGGGACAGGAGTCAGCATGTAAGGCACCGGGGCGCAGGTCTCCAAATGTGTGCATTTGGAACTGGCTCCTTCATCGGTCAGAGCCTGATTTCCAGCCAAACTGCTAACAAGGCAAAACCAATCCCCCTCCCTGCGAGATGGAACAACTATGCTTTTCTAAACAGTTGTCTTTTTTCTCTTTACTTTTTCCAGCTGAAGGTATATGTGGACATGCGTATAAATGAACGAATGGCTTATACTTTGAAAAGTAGAGATTTTGAAAAAATGGCTTTTAAAGATACAGTAAAAAGCTAGGATTATCCAGTCTTAATACTTCAGGGTCAATTAACATAAGAACAAAAGTATTGGTATACCATGAATTTTAAATGACTCTAAGGGACGTGATGATGCCAGGGCATCTTCAGATTTCCATGGATCTGATCTTTTAAAGGTGGTGTTGGGCTCCTTGGAAAATAAATCAGTACATCTATTGAAGGTATATATTTATCACAACTGTAGTGTTTTCAGGGCTTCTGTTTCAATCATTCATATCTGTCTTTCCCAAGATTGAGTGCCTTTAATTTCTTGAGCATATCGACCATAAATACCGTGGGAACCTGATGACACGTTAGTCAATGGGCCTATAATCTTAAATTGGAAACTGTGCTGATCTGGCATGCTGGGTAAGACCTTTTCATCTCCCTGCTATTATCAAAATCCTGACATGCTTTTAAAAAAATTGTTAAAATTAACTACGACACTTGCTTCAGTATACACATTGCCTTATAATTTACAACGTATTTGCCACGCTGAAAGATTGATTTCAGATAGGCCTAGCGTGTCTGGCTGGGAGCAAAAAAAAAAAAACATCATTCTGTTTTATGGAATAAAATACAATTCCAGAAGACACATTCAGTTAAAATGAAGCAAAAAACTGCAGTGTTTGAGAATGGAAATGCCTTGTGTTCCCTGGATTTATCGATCAGAATAAAACCAGTGTTGCATTTCAGATGTGCCTGCAGTGGCGGAGCCTTCCAGAAGCCCCAGTTTGGGGAAAAACTTTCCCTGCCCCTCTACCCCCTGTCCCTTGTGAGCCTAAAATGTCTTGCGGAATTGCATACTAACTGGAAGATGATTGAGTGGCTTTTTCTAAAACAAATGCAGAAAGTGAGTCGATGACTAAAAACCCACAGGTAGGGGAGACTTTGAAAGGTTCTTTGTTAACACGTAAAATTGCAAGAAGTTTCTA